>APFE031238522.1:104088-166056 GCA_000404065.3 Pinus taeda
AATATGAAGCCACAATAGTAACATTAGTGGGCTTATATGGGGTACAATAGTAACAATATGGGCACTATGTGGGTACATCAATATAATAAGTGGGTTGTACTAATAAAAATAAGGGTTACACTAGTAGTATAGGGGCCTAACAAAGATGATGTTGCGGTACAGCTTGCTCCTTCATTTCTCTACTGTTGTGGTTACGCTACCAGTTTTCCTATCACTAATGTCGAAGTGCTGATGGTGATTTTGCCACAGGTTGTTGCTGATGCTACAGGAGTTTGTCACATGCTCCATAGTTTCCTCTTGGTCTTGGCAAAGGGCACAGCGAGAAGGTCCATGCGTCCCCTTCCTTCTCAATTGGTCCCAGGTTAAGGCTCGCCCGTGCAGCAATATCCAGGTAAATAACGCCACTTTTGGCCAAGTTTTTAATTGCCATATTCTATCCCATTTTTTATGTTTGGGTTGCTGGTTCTCTCGGAATTTATATGATATCCTCCTGTTATCGTAAACATTCCTTTGATGTGTTTTCCCCACCTTATTAGGTATGGACCATCTTTCACTGCAATTTTCCTTGTCTCCATTTCCTTTTGGTAATTTTCCCAATGTTTTGTTTATGGTGCTTCTTGCTAGTCGTTTTTCATTTTCCATTTTCTCCAGTAACCATCCTGTTCAGGCAGCCAATATTTTCGGACTGCATCTTCCTCTATTTGGGTGGTAAACTGTTGAATGTCTTGGAGTTGTGGTTGTTGGTTGAGGGTTTCTCTTTGCTGCCATGCCTCCTGCCAAAAGTTTGCTTTGTCACCCTCCATGATTTCCTAGAAACTGTGTTTTCTTATCAGGTCCCTATTTAACCTTGCTAGGTTCCAGATGGCTGAGCCTTTCTTTCCTGATAGGCTTCGGAGTTTGCCTTCGGGAGACCTTGCCATCTCGTATTTCTTTTCCCATAACATTTTCCATAGGTCTTCTCCACCTTGAATCCACCTCCACCAAAGTTTTCCACCCATGACTTGGTTTAATATGTAAGGGTCCCTCAACCCTAGACCCCCTTCTGTTACAGATTTTCTCAGCCATTTCCATGAGATCAACACCCACTTTTTAGTTTTGCTTGTTCCTTGCCATAGAATTTTTTTGAAAATTTCCACCATTTTCTAACATATAGTTTTTGGGATAGCTTGACTGGCCATTTGGTATATTGGTATAGCTTGGAGGACTGACTTCAGGAGGATAAGGAGACTCGGTATATTTAGCATTCTGAGCATCCAATTATCCATTCTTTTCTGGATTTTCCCTATCATGCCTCCATAGTTTGCTATTCTATTCTTCTTGTCGCTCAGCTATACTCCTAGATATTTGGTAGGGAACTTCCCAATTCTAAACCCCATTATTCTGGCTAGGAATACTTGTGACAACATTGTGGTATTGAAGAAGAATATTTCTATTTTATCCTTGTTTATCTTTGTTCTTGATGCATTTGTAAACTCTTCAAGGATTTCCAGTAGTTTCTTCACTTCTTTAAGATTAGATTGATTATACATCATTACATCATCTACAAATTGTTGATGTGTAATAGTTAATTCTTCTCCCCATAAACTAAGGCCTTTAATTTTTCCACTGCTTATGCTTGCTTTTATTAATCTGCCAAAGCCGTCAGCTGCTATTATGAACAGAAAAGGTGACAGTGGGTCTCCTTGTCTGAGCTCGCGGGACGGCTTGAAGGTGTCTGTAGGTGTTCCATTCAACAATATGGACATACTTGGAGTGGATATGATGGACATTTTCCATTCTGTCCATCTATCATTAAACCCATAGTATTTTAAGATTTTCTGGAGGTATTGCCAGCTGAGTTTGTCATAGGCTTTTGCTAGGTCGAGTTTGATCATCATTCCTTTGTGATTCAAATTTTTCAGTGAGTGAATCGCCTCTTGTGTGACTATGATTCCATCCACTATCTGTCTTCCTTTCACGAACCCTGTTTGTTCTTCTGCTATCAATTTTGGGAGTATCAATTGTAATATTTTCACCATTATGGTGGCTAGAATTTTGTATATTACATTGCATAGTGCTATTGGTCTAAAACCTTGTGGTTCATCCACGTTTTCTACCTTCGGTATCAATGCTAGGAAGGTTATGTTCCATGTTGGGTGCATTCTTTTATTGCATCTTGATTCTTCCACTGCATTTACTATGTCTTGCTTCATAAAACTCTAGGTTGCTTGGAAAAATTTTGCTGTAAATCCATCGGGCCTGGGGCTTTGTTCTTAGCCATTGTCTTCATTATCTCCTCTACCTCTTTTCTAGTGATTACCCTTAGGAGGGCCATGTTTTGCTCCCTATTCACTGTTCTAGGGATGTATTGACTTATTTTTGTTATCTCCTCTTCTCTATTACTTTGCATCTCCATCAATATGCCTTTGACGTGTTGTATTAGTAGTCTTTCCATTTCCTCTTTTTGAGTTACCATGTTGTCTTGGGTATCTCTTAAGGACAAAATTTTGTTCTGCTGTCGGTGTTGTTGCATGGCTCTGTGGAAGAATTTTGTGTTTCTTTCCCCCTCTTTTAGCCATTATACTCTTGAATTTTGTCTCCACAGAATTTCCTCCTGCTTTCTCTGTTCCTCCAGTCTGTTTAAAACCCCTCCTTCCTACGCTAGTTCCTCTATTCTCCCCTCTTCTATAATTTTTTTGTTGTATCCTTATCATGTCTAATTGAAGCTTTTCTTGGTCCTTTTGAATGTTTCCAAATTCTTCTCTATTACAGTTCTTGATTTTACCTTTTAACTCCTTTAATCTTAATTAGAGTGTGTGCATCTTGCTCTTTCCTTTTATTTCCTCCTCACTAATCTTCCACCAGTTCTCCATTTTTCTATGAAGGTTGGGTCTCGTAGCCAAAAGGCTTCAAACCTAAATGGTCTGTTTTGGTTTTGGTTGTTCAAGGCAATTTCTAGTTTTATGGGCCAATAGTTTGATCCTTGGCATGGTAGGATAGTTGCTTCACAAAATATGTCTTTCCCAAGAAAGTGTTCTGTTGCTAAGAACCTATCCAATCTGGAAGCTATATGCTTGCTGCCTCCTCTTCTATTATTCCAGGTGTATTTTCCATTAATGGTGTTTATATCAATCATTTTTTAAGGATGCCTGGGTTTCCCTAAATCTTTCCATGTCTGCGTCCTCCCGTTGTAGTCCTCCCTTCTTTTCCTCTTTTGAAGTGATCATATTAAAATCTCCCACTATCACCCACAATTTTTCTGTGAGCATGTTTCCGAACCGTTGCAAATGTGTGATTAAGGCCTCTCTTTCCATAGTTATATGAGGCCCATAAACTGCTGATACTAGGAAACAATCTATGTGACCTATCAGTTTGAATCTCCCTAAGAGGATCCTCTTCATTCCTATCTAGTGGTTTGTAGTTACTTCTGCAGGGTTCCACAAGATTGTGATTCCCCCTGTGCTCCCTTTTGCATCAAGTGTCATGCACTCATAGGTGGGCTTAATTTTTTGAGAATCTCCTCCATTTTCCCCCTATTATTTTTGTTTCTTGAAGCAGCATGATTTGGGGTTTTTCTCTTTTGATCCTTTCTGCTAGGTATCTCTGCTAACCCTTGCTATTAAGGTCCCTAATATTCCAGGATGTTATTATCATTGGGTAGGTGGGGTGGTTTGGTGGAAGATTGTTGAGAGCGGTACAACTCTTCCCGTATTAACTAGCATTTCTCCCATTACTTGTATTGACTCCTGGAGATTATTTCTTCCTCTTTTTTTCCCTAATTTACCTTTACTTTGTTGTTCTTGGTTTTTTTCAGGTTGTATTCCTAGTTGCTCATTCATGCCTTTGTTTCCTTGCTCTTGTTTCTCTTTATATTTTTGGAGGATTTCCTTGTATAATTTTTTATCCTCTTCTGGGATAAACCTCTCATCCAGATGCCTACATTTATCCAAAAGTTTCCTCAGAATTTCTTCTTCATTTGTTGGGTCTTCCCCTTTGCTAATATCTATTTCCATTACTTCATTTTCCTATTTATCATCCTTTTCTTTTCCTGCCATTTCCCCTTTTTCTCTTTGGGTTTTCTGTTTAGTGATGTTCATGTCTTGACTTAGTCTGCCTTCCTATTATTTTTCCTCTTGATATTCCATTACTCGGATATCTGAATCTTCTTCTTCTACCTGTAGGATTTCAAACCTATTTGCCTTATTTGTTTTGACTGGTGGTTCTTTTCTTCCATCCTTAGGGGTTTCCTTTGCAGGTCTTTTCCTATTTTTTTATCTCTTGGAACCCTTCATTATCTTTTGTATTTTTCCTCTGTTGCTTGGTCTTTTGTTCTTTCTCCTCGGAATTAAGGGGGAATTCCTTGTAGAGGTGCCCATATTCATGGCATTTTCTACATCTAAAGGAATGTGTTCGTAGTCCAGGGCCTATTGCCACACCTCTTCATGGTATTCTAGTTCTACTGCTCCTGGTATAGGGTTCACAATGTTCATATATACGCAGATCCTTGCATAGGATGTATATCTCCCTTTCTTAGTTGATTCCTATTTTAACAAAGCTACCTATTGTATTCCCTATTCCTTCTAGGATCTCTGGGTCCCAAAAATCCATGGGTAATCCAAATAATCTTAGCCACATGGGTGCTGCTAGGAATTTTTCTTTGTCTAGTTTATAACATTCCTCCTAGTATCTCATAAATAAACCTGCATTATTATGAAAATATGGCCCATTTTCAAACACTTTTTCTTTATCTTGCATGTTTGAGAATATTACCGTAAATAATCCACGTGTGCCTAGCTTCAGCTCTATGTGGCTGCAGGGTTGCCATTTCTGCTGTATCCATCTTTTCAGGTCTTTCTCGAATGGCCAAATACCGATCAACTTGCATATTAATGCATGGTACTTCATGTAACTTCTGTAACGCTCAATTTTGTTCATAGGGATAACAAATCTCGGTTTTTCTGTTGCGTATGGTAAGCATTTTCCTTTGTTTCCTACCTACCATCTTGCTCCTAGGACTGGTACTGGTATCCTCTAATCTTCCTCCAGTTTGTTGTTGCTTGTTCCCTCGCGTGCCATTGCGTCTCTATAGGAGGGGATCTCTCCCCTCCTGACTTCCTCTGTCATTTCTGTGCCTCCCGTCCGCTTTGTTTTCCATGCCTGTCTCCTTGTTTTCGAGATTTTCCATGTCGCCTACCTCATGGCCACATGACCATTAGGGTTGCAGAGCTCCAAGAGCCCCTCATTGTTTTTTTCTTAACTCGTTAAGTAATTTATAGTTAAACCCATGAAGAATAATTAAATAAATCACTATTTATTTGATTTTCTTCTAGGAATAATTAATTAAACCTTTGTTTTATTATTATTCCTTGTCATATTTGATCAATCATGAAAAATAAACAGATAAATCATTAATTATCTTATTTTTCGCCAAGAATGATTAATTAATCCTTAATTAATTACTATTCTTTGTCAAATTTGACTAAATCACTTAGGAATAATTAAATAAATCCTTATTTATTTATTATTCCTTAACTAATTCCTTGAGATGATAAATAAATCATTTATTTATTTATTATTTCTAAATAAAATTTTAAATACTGTTTCCCTCCTAAACAAATAAAATATTCCAGGTGGTTATTCCAAGAATGGGATCAATATATTTTATTTTTGCTCGTTATTTGAGGATAAGTCAATATTTTGTTGTAAATAGAAGGGTTTTCCATTATTTATTCACTTTTGATTATTTTCATTGTTGCACTCAATGTTGTAACTATGATTATTTTCTTTGTCGCACACCATATTTTGCTGGGTTTACACATTATAGAGGAGAGAGACTCTACACACGCTGAAGACATTTGAGGATAGCCAAGAACCCATCCCATAGAGGGGGACTTGTAACTTCTATTTTTTCCCTTCATAGATGTTATAATAAAATTATTCTTTACATATCTAGTTTCCATTAGATGATTGGAGTTATTACTCTTTCTTTTTGCTATTTAACTATGATTGTGGCAAAGATCCAGACTTTGGTAGGTTTTGATTCTATCAGTTGTCGTAGATCTACAATATTTAGTAGCCACTTATATTGTTGAGATTTTTTTTCATCCACAATCTTAAGTGGGTCCTTTTCGTACATCTCTGAGAAGAAAACACTACAACAAAATTGGCGACTCCACTGGGTTTATACTTTAGATCCAGAAACTTGGGTGACCTTCGGTTTTCAGCTTAGGGTTTCTTCATTTTTCAATTCTCTTAATGTTTACTAGTTTTTTTAACCCTAGACCTATTAAATTTCTGACTTCTGTGAGCTTTTTGGTATTTTTCACAGGTCACAGGAATGAACCGCGACAAAGGCGACACATTTTTCTGAGATTTTTCGACTGGGATCCACGGAGCAGAAATCACACTTTTTGGCCCAAAAATTGTGATATGGAGGCCAGAGCACACTGATTAGCCCAAAAAGTGTGATCCCTACTAGAAAACAGGTCAAAATTTGCAATTTCTGGGTTTTAGGGTTTTTCTTAGATATGTTTCTAGGTTTTGCATAGAGCTATCTATTGGGTTATTTGACCTCTGTCTCATCCCACTTAGGCCTTGATCCACTCCGATTTACTCGTCGAAGTTGAATTTAGCCCCTAGGGCTTCTAGTACACTTCCACCTTTCTAGGAGGAGTTTAGCTGAGTGAGTAGTCTTAGTTTTTGCAGCGCTTTCAGCCACATTTTCCAGATCTATACCATTCTGTTTCAGATCTGTTAAGATAGGATTTTAACATCCATAGTTTCACATTTAAACTTGTTTTTCATTTTCCTTAGGGTCCCATCGGTTGACCTAGGTGTTCCACCCATCACCCTATCTTTTTGCAGCGATCTTCCTCTCTATTTTTTTGTTGTTGCTACACCACTTTCTAGCAGCTTAGTGTTACTTGATCCCAGTTACACTGATATTTAGATCTATTGAATGTTTTAGTGTATTTTCCATCAGTTTAGCTACTAACCAAGGTAGTGTTTACAAACCCAGTTTGGGTGGGGTTTAGTTAATTCTTTGGTTGTTCATTTTCTATTATTAATTTTAGTTTATTTTCAGCAAGATTTTTTCTTAATTAAAACACGATCTAAACTTAATCATTAAATACACTTACATACACAAGCACACCTTAAGCGAAGGGTGCTTGGTTTACACTTCCAAGCCAAGACTTAACATAATTAATTTATCTCCCCTCATTGAGACAAAAGCATATTGTTGATCTCCCTTCATCATTTCCATGCCACGTGTGTCCTACCACCATTGCGCCACCAAGGCGTTTGTCATGGAGACTATGAGGTTTTCACCCCTAGTTTTTACTTGGGCATATTACCCCTCCCTGTCATATTCGATTTGATAACCTTCTGAGTCCCCATGTTGAATCTTCTCCTATTTCATCTAATTCCTCATCTAATTCTGAGCCTCCGTTGCATATCGTCACCATGTCTCGACCCATAGCTGGTGTAGAAACTCAACCTGGTGTTGGCTCCGGTTATATACCTATGGTCACATCAAGTGGAATAGTCTCAGGAACCATTCCAGTAGCCCCCATGCTCCCTTTTAAGGTTGGCTTAAGTCTACCGGATTTTAACTAGTTGATAAATAACCCCATACACCATGATGCTGGTTGGACCTTTATGCCGAATAAGCTCCCCTCAAACATCCTGAAGTTTGAGGGTAATGCTGGAGAGGATCCTACCAACTATGTCCGATACTTCCACATGTGGTGTTCGTCCAACTCCACAACTGATAACTCCATTCGCCTTTAGCTATTCCAATGCACGCTCACTAGAGATGCTGCAAAATGGTATGTAGATCAACCCTTCTCATCTCATTATGTTTTAGCGATGCTTGCTAAAGTGTTCCTCTCATATTTCTAGTTACATCTCAAGTACGACACTGGGATGGAGCTATTGACCACATTCCATTAGTCCTTCGACACTCTTCTTTCTGATTATGTTCAAGAGTGGCGTCAAAGGAGGAGCACATGTCGTGTCCCACCTTTTGAAGATTGTGTCTATCTAGATTGGTTTCTTAGGAGCCTTTTATCTCCCATTGGAAAAGATGTCGTGTCCCATTTTCCTCAGACTGAGAAAGAAGCTCTCCAAACCGCTTTGAGATATGATTTGATTTATGCACAATTCGGTTATGTCTATATTGTCATTCCATACCTCCCTCATCCTCGAAGTGTGAATGCACCAAGGGTATCTCACACCACCCATGGTATCATTGGATCCCTTTCACAATATTCACCATATACTCAGAAAAGTTATGGCTACCTGCAGGGAGGTACCAGTTCCTCCAACACTTATGCTCCTCCTGCTAGCAACCTGTTTCTAGGGCCCCAACCCATCTACCAAACTATTGCTCCTCCTTATGCATAGCCTAGCGCTCCCTCCCCTCAAGCATTAGTGTCGCAACCTTCCATGCATCCTCAGCCCCAACAACCACCGACCCCTGAGGGTCAAGTGTTTTTGTAGCAGAGTGCAACCAATCCCCAAAACTAGAAGAAAAAGAATAAGGGGAAGGGTAAGAAGGGTAACTAGGGTAATCAAGGTAATCAACCTAATGAACCCCTGGCAAACCAGCTTAACACCAACAACCAGCAATAGGGCAACTAACCCGAGCAGAACAAGGTTATTCGTACAAACAAGCCTTGTGTATGTTGTGGTGTACATGGCCATTATACGCATGAGTGTGCTCTCTTACCCAAGATGTGCCAAATGTGGGAAGCTCAAGCATCTTCTAGAGGTAAACAATCACCTCAGACTCCTGCACCATCGCAACTGACAGTGCTCACAAATGCTTTCCCTCCGCAAGGATTTGTTGCTACTCAACCTCAGCCAGGTCAAGTAGCCCACCCCCCCAACCTTCTAGTCCTGGTGAATACCAGATCCTTATGATGAACTCTGATGAGGTTAACCCCTCCAATATCAGCCTGCAAACTTGGTTGTGTCAATATGACAAGCCCTCGAATTCATCTGCCACTGAGTCCAAAACCAAAGTATCTACTGAGCCTATTACGAGAACAAATGATCCTTTATAGACCCTCAACCTAAAGTTGAGGCCATTCCTAAGATCCCAAAGGGACCATTATGTCGTAATGCGGCTTCTAACAGAGTTGCCCATACATACAGTATAGTAGACGACATGGCATAATCACCTGCTGCCATGTCGACGCTGGAAGACCTCCAGTTGTGCCCATCTCAAAAGAAATCTCTATTGATTGCCTTGGGTGTAGTGGATCCTTCTGATGATCGCTTGATTGTCTTACCAGTTGATACATCAGAGAATCCCCCATTGCCTTCATTTGTTTCTTTCCAGATATTAGTTAGAGTTTGTAATGCCATCATCTCCTAATGCATTATTGATGAAGGCGCGTACACCTGTGTGATGTCCGCTACTGTTTGGAAACAACTTAAGTTACTTGATTTTTCTGCCTCCACCATCATTCTATGTGCTTGGGATGGAAAATCCTCCCAGCCCCTTGGCATGTACCGCAATTGTCCAGTGACCCTTGTGAGAAAGATTGTCCATGTTGACATTGAAGTCATTGATGCCCGTTTGGACTACAACATTCTCTTAGGTTGTAGTTACACATATGAAATGTTAGCTGTCACACATGTGTTTTTCTTCAAAATGTGCTTCCCCCATGAAGGTAAGATCATTACCATCAATCAGTTGAATTACTACAAGATGGAATCTGTGACCTCCCCCGAGTCCATTATCTCGTCAATGTCAGATAATAAGTCTTCACCTCCTCCCATCGGTGTTTCACCTGGAGTCTTCAAAGATTCCTCATTATTGGGTGCTTTCCCTAGTCCCCCCCCTCCCATCTCAGAGCCTAACTCTCTAAGTGTTTGCATGTTATAAGCATCACGAGATTCCCTTAGGCAGTCTTGTATGCTTGATCAACAACCAACTCCTCAACACCTTGTTGTTTCTCTCCCAACTGAGCCCTCTAGATTCACCCCCCAAGAGCTCCTCCTTCCGTGGGTGCCTCTCCTAGGTTTCCACTAGGAACTGTTCCTCCAGGCCTCAAACATCCAGGAGCTATTCCGCTCGGACATTACCCTGCAGGCCAGATACCTTTCTTATTCCCCCCTTTGGGAGTATTTTCTGTCCCTATCATGACTTCACTAGTCCTTCCTAACATGACTCTGGGGATCCTAGTATGGTACATAAAATCCCTTGCAATCATTCTATCTGGTTAGCTAAGACCTTATCATGTTTTGACCCGATTCAACTGGTCCCCATGAGCCCTGTCGCTGCTTTAGTTCCACCACAACCTCACTGGGAACTGATTCCTCTTGTGAAATCATCCAGACAAGGGGGCAAATATAAGAGGAAAGAACCTAAGGACAAGGCTCCCAAAGCTATTCCAGCTGCTAAGGCACCAAACCCATCACTCCCATGTGCTTTGTGTAAAGTTGTTGGGCACACCACCAATAATTTTCCTGAACTTCCTCAACTTGAACCTCTGGTTCATGAAGTGTTCCCTGAGTCAAATATCCCAGAAGTCCATGTTAACTTTTTTGGCCCACCCAACAAACTCAGAAAGTTTCACACAAATCACCCTTCTACCCCTGTGATCATCATGTTCACTATTCCCATTGTTTCCCTCTTCTCGATGAATTTCGTGATTGCCTTCAGGAGCTTCACGAATACGAGGCCACTCGTAGTGGATCACCTACTCTACCCGTAGATTCTCATAAAACTAAACCAGAATAGGGGGAATCTGGTCGCACCATCGCGATCCTTCCCCCTAATGTCAAGATGCTAGACACTACAGGCCATATCCTTTACCTGCCGTCATCCTTGAGTTCCTTGCAGGAAAACCTTTCTGAGTTTCCTGCATGCACTTCTATTGAACCTCCTTTGAAAGAATCTTAGGTCTAAACATCTGTAGATCCTCCATCTACCAGGTCATCATCCGCCATTCAAGATGATGCGTATGTGAACCTTCTTTCTTAGGTTGATGCACCAGGTATTGTCGTTGCATCATGTAGTCCATCTTTCTCCTGTCCCCCCATCTCCCATTCTGATGAGGACACCATGGAAGCTATGTATACCCCTAATTACCCCTTCACTTAATCAAGGGGCAATTTCCTCAAAGGATTTTGAAGGTCATTACCTTCCTAATTCTCCCAATGTGCTTTATCTCAAGAAATTTCACTCATAGCACATTCCTTTGATTTGCATGCCTTTATTGTTTCCATGAAGTTAGGTAGATTTCATCATCTCATCCATTGTCTTTTTGATCCGAATTGGATCCATAAAAATTCTCAAAGTGCTACGACTGTATCAAATCAGGACAGACTTCAAAAACTTGTGAATAAGGAGCTATCAGGAAGACCTCTACACAATAGCAGTTTGTAGCCAGCAAGTAATGATGAGGACCTCGGTCAAAGCGCGCTGACTGAGGCCCATGGAGACCGCACAGGATGCAAACTAGTAGTTAGGAAGTCCGGATCGGAAAACAAGGGCCATTTCTGATGTGCAATTGCTGGGCAAAACCACTCGAGAAGGAAAATCCCCGAGCGCTCGATTGCATGGGAAGCCGAGAAACCATATGGAAAGCGCTAAAGAAAAAGGCCGGCCCCGCACTCCAAAACTGGTGGAATATTGGAGGCATGTTGGGCAGTAAGTGGATTTGCCAGGAGAATGAGTGATTCCACACATTACACAACGCGTGTCCAGCAGATGAGAGAGAAAACTGCCTTTCATCGCAGGCTAATGGTTGAGAAACTCAACTACGCAATAAGAGCGAACACCGTAGGATCTGCGGGCTCCAGATCTGACGGTGGAGATTGCACCCAATGAATGACCGGATCTGGAGGGAGAATTAAGTTGCGGCGTATAAAAGTATGAAGTCCAATTTGACCGAGGAGTCAACAGATGAATCATTACATAGCGTAATCAAAATACTGAATCGTTTGAGGAAGAGTTGGTGCAGTTTGTGTGAGGACAAGTGGCCATTTCCCTACAAGACGTTACACAGTGGTGATGACGCAGAGGCACGGAACTCCAAGCGAATAGCAGCAGGTGATTCGAAGGGGCGAAAGAGGAAGCAAACAGTCATGAGACAAATTGGCTTTAAGCCATGAATAGATAAAGACAGAGATAGAGAGAGTGCGAAGCGAGAGCGAAGTGAGCACTATAAGAAAGAAGGAGATAGTGAGATAGAGAGACATAACATAGAATAAGCAATAAGAAGAAAAAAGAGAGCTGAGCTAACCTATAGAGTAAGGTAGCATCGAGAAAATAGAAGGCTTGAGAGGTTTGAGCAATCCCCGAGAGGATATCTGTCGGGAACTGGGTACCAAATTGGACTCATCCCATTCAAGACCAGTTGAGGTTGAGACTTGGCAAGGAAGATTCTGTGCACTCTAGTGGCTTGGGGGATCCAAGAACCACCTTGCTAAGCATCATCTATTTCAGGAGACTCAAATTAAGCTTCTCCTTGTAAAAACTCTACTTTAAAGACACAATAATAAAATTCCACCACTAAAAGCTGGACCAGAGACGTAGCCTAGGAGGATTGGGTGAACTCCTTGTTAATTCATTGTGTTCTTGTGTTTGCTTACTGTATTTCTCTTACTGTTTTCCATTTTCTAGGGTCTATGTATTTTTCAATCCGATCGATCCATTGCCTAAGATAACATAAACACACACCAGTACATGAGTCTGTAATACATTCATTCAATAATTAAGTAAGTGAGATCACTCATGAGTGATTTTCAAATCAAGTGGTATCAGAGCCCAAGGATATTAAGGTTAGACAAGCTTGTGTTGGATTTAGCTATTGAATGCTAACTAGATCAAAGCTCAAATTAGGAGAAGGAGAGTTGGTCAAAACTAATCCTGAAATTGGGAGAATCCATCCTCAGAAGAAAATGTCAGAGGAAGGTTCTATGGGGCCAGACCCTCAATTCATAGATAGTTTCCTAGCCATAAAGTTCATGGTAGAGGAAATGTATAGGGACTTTAGAGAACACAAAGATGAAGATTCATTAGGTTCCAAACAAGATAAAGGAGAAGATGAATCTCACTTCCATGACCACTCAAAAGGAAAGGGGAAAGAATAAAGCTTTCTCACACCTCCTAATATCCCTGAACATAAAAAGAAAGCATCTTTGATTAAACTAGATGTTAAATTTGATTTACCTATATATGATGGAGAGTTGATTGCAGAAAAGCTGGACAAGTGGATTAGACAAATTGATGTTTATTGCAGAGTGCAAAATATCGATTCAGATAAGAGCAAGATTCAGTTGGAAAGCCTACGCCTTGGAGGCATTGCCTTAGTTTGGTGGGAAGGCAGGACCCAAGTTGACATGAAGAGACATGGTAAGACTATGTCTATTTGGAGTGAATTTGTTTTTGCAATAAAAAAATAGTTCTATCCATTGGCCTACATGTAGCAAGCCATGATGATTTGGCAAACTCTTTGACAGTTGAAAGGGCAAAGTGTACAAGGATACACTCAAGAATTTAGAAAGAGAGAATTGATTCTAGGAATCTCATTAGACTCACCTGAGACTCTGTTTAAGTACATTGGTGGTCTACAAAGCTACATGAGGCACACTATCCTCATGTTTAATCGCACTAGTATAGATGAGGTATCTGTTCAAGTTACTCATCTAGAATCTAGAGGAAAGAATGGAAGTCCAGAAGCTGGGGGATCATCCCAACCCACTGCAAGCAAGAACACGGAGAAAAGAAAGAAGAAATGGAAAGCAAGGAAGGCTAACACTGCACAGAAAAGAAAGGCTTCATGCACTCACTGTAAAAAGGATGAGCATGATGATGAGCACTGTTGGATTCTCCATCTAGAGCTGATACCTAAGAAGTTCGAGGGCAAGAAGAAGAATACTTCTGCAGCTATTCAGAGAGATTTGGGGTCAGACTCAGGAGACGAAACAACTATTGCAGCCACAGGTATAAGAGGTAAGAATTCTGAAGCATCTACTAGCAATTATGCACAATCTACTATTGATGAAGAAAATGAGAGAAAAAGGCATGAGCTTTTCCATATTCGAGCTATTTCCAAACATCAAAAGATTGATACTTTGTTTGATAGTGGCTCACAGGTAAATTTAATTTATGAAGAAATTGTAAAGAAGTTGGGAGTACTGACAACACCTCACAAGAAACCATACCCTTTAGGTTGGTTAAGTGATAAAGCAAAACTACAAGTGACTAGACAATGCAAACTCAAGTTTTGTTTTGGGTTAGCATTTGTAGATGAGGTTGAGTTAGACATAATTCCTTTGGATATATGTGGAATTGTTTTAGGAAGTCCTTACTTGTATGACAGAAAAGCTATCTTCTATAGAGCTAAGAACAAGTATTTACTTGTTAAAGATGGAATCAAATACTTTGTAAGAGCTCATAAGCTCAAGAATAATTATACTCTCCTAAATTCAGGGCAGATGAAAAGAATGATAAATTCATGCAAACAATTCTTACTGATGGTTGTAAAGGAAAAGAAACCTGATAAAACCAATGTATTTGAGGGTTGTAATACTAAATAGCAAGCTGATTTAGAAAAGGTTGTTTCAGAGTATGATGTCTTATTTCAAGAACCTAAAGGTCTGCCACCCAAAAAGGAAATAGTGCATGATATTATTTTCAGCAAGATGCTCCATTGCCTAACATTAGAATGTACAGGTTGTCCACTTTAGAGAACGCAGAAATCAAGAAGCAAGTGCAGGATTTTCTAGAGAAGGGATTCATCAGACCTAGCACATCACCATGTGGGTCACCCAATCGTTTTGGTGAGAAATAAATATGGCTCGTGGAGAATGTGAATTGATTACCGAGCACTGAATAAGATAACAATCAAAAATCATTATCCCATTCCTTGCATTGATGATCTTTTAGATCAATTTAAAGAAGTTGTTTATTTTTCCAAGCTAGACTTGCATAGTGGATACCATTAGGTCAGAGTTGTAGAACAATATGCATGGAAGACTGATTTAAAAAAAAAGTAGGGATTGTATGTGTGGCTGGTTATGCCTTTTGGCTTAACTAATGCTCCTGCTACTTTCATGAGATTAATGAATGATGTACTCAGACCTTTTCTTGATGATTTTGTTATTGTGTATCTGGATGACATTCTGATATTTAGCAAAATGTGGGAAGAACACTTAAAGCATGTAAGAAGACACTAGATGTTTTGAAAAGAGAAAAACTTTATGTTAAACTCTCAAAATGTGAACTTGGCAAAACATCTTTGAATTATTTGGGTCATATAGTAGGGGGTGGTGAATTGAAGATAGATCCCTCTAAAGTGGCAGTCATTGTGAACTGTCCTAAACCAAAATCTACTACAGAAGTTAGAAGCTTCTTAGGAGCAACACAATATTGGAGGAAGTCCATTTCTAACTTTTCCTTAATTGCAACTCCCTTACATGCTTTAACAGGATTGAACAAGGTGTTTCAGTGGGAATGCAAACAGCAGAAAGTCTTCGACACCTTGAAAGAAAAGATTAGTACAACACCTGTACTAGCACTGCATGATATTCAAAGACCATTTGAGATCCAAATGGATGCCAGTGACTATGCCATGGGAGCAGTGTTGACACAGCACGGTAAACCCATATGTTATCATTCTTAGACATTTAATTCTGCAGTAGTTAACTATCCTACATATGATAAATAATTGTATGCATTAGTACAGAGTGTAAAAAAGTGGAAACATTACTTAATGGGCACCAAACTGATGGACACCAAACTGAGGAAAAGCACATCTTTTCATCCACAAACTAATGGCCAGACAATAGTAGTTAACAGGACAGTGATCCAGTTACTCAGGGGATATTGCAGCAAGCATCCTAAGCTTTGGGATGAACATTTATGCTATGTGCAACATGCTTATAATAGAGAAAAACATTCTTCTACACATAGATCTCCTTTTGAGACCTGTTTTGGTTTCACACCAAGGTCTCCTTTGGATTTTGTCTTTGGTAAAGCCATCACAGTTGAGGGACACAGTGATGTGGACAGGGAAGCTAGGTTCATTGAATAGATCCAAGAGATCCACCAGGTAGTACAAGAATAGCTGGAAAAGAGCTAAGCCAAATACAAGGCAAGGCATGATAAGCATCGGATGGAGCATAGTTTCCAAGTTGGTGACCAAGTCTGGCTATATATCAGCAAGGACAGGATGCAAGGTGAAGGTAAAAAGCTAAATCCTATCAAGTATGGACCCTTCAAGATCCTTGAGAAGATTGGTGAGAATGCTTTTCGCCTTGATCTACTAGCTTACATGCATATCTACTCAGTCGTAAATGCAGATTGCTTGAGATTGTTTGAACCTTCACTAATTAAATATCTCAAAGAGCAGAGTCAATTTCCTTCTATTCATGACTTGTTAACTAAATATCTTAATGAATTGCAGGAAGACACAGTTCTAGACAGGAAGGTGAGGACGACGCGTAGGGGAGATGTTGAGTACCTCAGAGTTGGGATCAAGGGTTCAAAGCTGAGCAGTGCAAAGTGGATAGGGATTGGACAAGTGAGACAATTGTACCCTCACTTAGTCGATGCTTGAAAACTAACTTTTGGTGGTCTAAAAGCCTATTTAGTGGGAAGGCCATGATCCAAATTGGATCCATAAAAATTCCTAATGTGTTATGATTGTATCAAATCAAGACAGACTTCAAACACTTGTGAATAAAAAGCTATCAGCAAGACCTCTACATAGTGGCAGTTTGTAGCCTATAAGGAACGACGAGGACCTCGGTCAATGCACGCTGACCGAGGCCCATGGAGACCGCACAAGATGCAAACTAGCAGTTAGGAAGTCCATATCAGAAAATGGAGGTCGTTTTTGATGCACGATTGCTGGGCAAAACCCATCGAGAAGGAAAAGCCCCAAGCGCTCGGTTGCATGGGATGCCAAGAAACCGTAGGGAAAGCGCTAAAGCAAAAGGAAGGCCCTGTGCTCCAAAATTGACGGAATATCCGAGGCATGTTGGGCGGTAAGTGGATTTGGTAGGAGAACGAGTGATTCCACACATTTCATGACGCGTGTCCAGAGGATGAGAGAGAAAACCGCCTCTCATCGTGAGCTAACAGTCGAGAAAGTCAACTGCGTGATAAGAGCGAACACCGTAGGATCTGGGGGCTCCAGATCTGACGACGGAGATTGCGCCCGATGAATGACCGGATTTGAAGGGAGAATTAAGTTGTGTCATATAAAAGTCTGAAGTTTGATTTTTCCGCTGAGTGAGCGGATGAATTATTACACAGCATAACCGAAATACAGAGCCGTTTGAGGAAGAGCTGGCGCAGTTCGTGAGAGGACAAGTGGCCACTTCCTTGCGAGACGTTACACAGTGGCGATGACGCAGAGGTAGGGAACTCCAAGTGAAAAACAATAGGTGATCCGAAGGGGTGGAAGAGGAAGTGAACAATCATGACACAAATTGGCTTTAAGTCATGAATAGACAAAGACAGAGATAGATAGAGCGCGAAGTGAGAGCGAAGTGAGCACTATAAGAAAGAAGGAGACGGTGAGACAGAGAGACAGAACATAGAATAAGCAAGACGCTGAAAATAGAGAGCCGAGCTAACCTGTAGAGTAAGGTAGCATTGAGTAGACAGAAGGCTTGAGAGGTTCGAGCAATCCCTAAGAGGATACCTGTCAGGAACTGGGTACCAAATTGGACTCATCCCATTCAAGACCAGTTGAGGTTGAGAGTTAGTAAGGAAGAGTCTGTGCACTCTAGTGGCTTGGGGGATCCAAGAACCACCCTGCTAAGCATCATCTATTTCAGGAGAATCAAATTGAGCTCCTCCAGACACAATAAGAAAATTCCACCACTAAAAGCTAGACCTGAGACGTAGCCTAGGAGGATTGGGTGAACTCCCTGTTAATTCATTGGGTTCTTGTGTTTGATTATTGTATTTCTCTTACTGTTTTCCATTTTCCAGTGTCTTTGTATTTTTCAATCTAATCAATCCATTGCCTAAGATAACATAGACACACACTAGCACATGAGTCTGTAATACCTTCATTAATGAATTAAGTGAGATCACTCACGAGTGATTATCAGATCACTTTTGCACCTTTCTGATGGGTCCATCTATTGGCATTATGACACAGGTGTTGTCCTTGATGGCAACCCTCTCAGATGACAGATCATAGTGCAGCAGGTTAACAACATAGAGTTACAGATCAGACTTCACAAAATGAAGAAAGAAAGGTATACACAGGTTCACCATTGGCCAAGCCGCGTGTACATGCGGGTTCACTATATTCAAGTGCGTATACCTTGAAAAACTAAGGTTTTGGTCCAAAATATTTGGTCCATGGTATTTTGATCCATGGTATTGGTCCAAGGTATTTGTTCCAAGGTATTGACCCTAGGTATTTGGTCCAAGGTATTGGTCCTAAATGGTTTTGGTCCACGGTATTGAGAAAGGCCTAAAACTATAAAAGGAGGAGAAGATCATTAGGCCAATGCACTCAAGTATTCAATATCAGATGAAGGGTGAGATCTAGTATGCAGTTTATTGGGTTATGGTACATTGCTGGATCTGAACCAAGGACGAACCTTAGCGCTTGATGAAGGATAAGATCTAATGATGTATCAGGGTCTTAAGACTTGAAGAGAATCATCTTTATGTGGTTTGATCATTTCTCTGAATAACTAGCGTGTGTTCTAGTCTGTAAATGTGATGATTTGGGTATGACTGAAGTTTGGAATTGTTGTAATATTTAAATCATTTACAAATCTGTACGCAGGTTTACCTTAGAAAAGGAGCGTACACACATAGGTTTTGCATATCGAAACAACGTATACATCATAAATTTGATTTACAGATCTGTACATAGGTTCGCCTTGAGGAAAGTGCGTATGCATGCAGGTTCGACAAATGGAAGTAACGTATACCTTATAAAATATGTTTTAGTTTCTTATGTTTGTTGTTGCAATGTTCTGGGTTATTGGTTACTGTATTCTGGTGACAACATTCTGAATGATCAAAGTGATTGGCTGATTCGGTTGTGGTTGGTTCAAAAGGAGTTTGGTTGATGCAGATATATTTGATGATTGAATGATGTTGCTGATGGATCCAGTCTAAAAATTAATGAAACGTGGTCCCTAGAAGAAAAGAGAAGGTTGTAGCCTTTTGTAGGCCAACACCTACCTACTAGTAAACATATAAGCTAGTACAAGAGCTAGGGGGTTGCAGCTCCCTTCTAGTAGAAGTTGGAGAATGAGAGAAGGTTTTAGCCTTCTGCAGGTAGAAGCCTGCGTACTGGTATAAGACTACACCAGTACAAAAATTGTAAACAGAATTCTCTTATTATTAAAAGAAGACAGAGACAATTGCAGCAGGTGGTTTTCACCCACATTGGGTTTCCACCTTATATCTTGGTGTTCATGTGTGTTTCTTATGTGTGATGATCTATTCTGTTTTTACTGCAACTGGTTGCTATTTGTATGGTTCTGATGCATTGATTAAAGATCAATATATGAAGAATTAACTGAACCATAAGTTTGTTGGTTATACGCTAGTTTCACTTAACACAATTGCATGTACACATGAGTTCCCTTAACTGAAGTAGCGCATATGAATCTGATTATGGAAATGAAAAATTGTAAGTTTGATAATACTGATTCACCCCCCCCCCCCACCCCTCTCAGTATTATTTCCAACAATTGGTATCAGAGAAGGCCCTTCAGAAGAAGCTTGATCGCTTGAACGAAGATCCATCATGAGTAATCAAGGAGGAGGATCCATCAAACCACCAATCTTTGATGGGAGAAAATTTGTTTATTAGAAGGTAAGAACCACAACCTATCTCCAATCTCTTGGAGCAGATGTCTAGGAAATTGTGGAAGGAGGATATACAATTCCATCAGCAATTCCTACATATGCAGCAGGTAAAAAGCAATATGAAACCAATGCCAAGGCTGTGAATACATTATTGGGAAGTTTGCCACAATCAAATTTTGTCAAAGTTATGCACCTCAAATCAGCCAAAGAAATATGGGAGAAAATCGTTCTAATCTATGAAGGAGACTCTCAGGTAAAACGTGCTAAACTGCAAACTCTCAGAATTCAATATGAAACTCTCAAGATGCACAATGATGAAAGCATAGCTAGTTACTTCTTATGTGTAGATGAGATTGTTAATTGCATGAAGAATTCAGGTGAAGAGATAAAGGAAGTTACCTTAGTTGAAAAAGTCTTAAGAACCTTATCTGCTAAATTTGAATCAAAAGTATCTGCCATAGAAGAAAAGTAGGATCTACTGACTATTACTATGACATAGCTTCACAGAATCTTAACTGCTTTTGAGATGAGAAAAGGAGGTCCATCAGATATGAGAGAAGCCGCATTTAAAGCTTCAGCAAAAGGAAAAGAATAACTCAATGAATCAGGACATATTTTACAAGAAGAAGAGGAAGCGAACTTTGTCAAGAATCTTCAACGGGGTTCCGATAGATTCAGAGGTAAACTACCTTTCAAATGTTTTTCCTGTGGTAGAGTTGGTCATTATGCTGCCAAATGTCCTCATAAAGATAAATATGATAAAGGGAAGGAAAATGCAAAATGGAATAGAAAACAAAGTGTAAGTAAAAAGAGTTACTATACTAATGAAGATAGCGATGGGTTATCAAATGGTGATGAAAATGAAAATAGTAATGACTATAGAATTCTGATGGCTTATGAAGATGGTGATTTTTTGGATGCTTTAGATGAAGATGAACTTTATGAATAAATGTCTAAACTCAGTTTTTTTAGAATAAATGAATGTGATTATAGATACCTTGACATTCCAACTTGCTGAAAGAGAAAAACACAATGAAAAGCTAGAATGTGAAATTGTGGGTCTAAGAAAGGATCTTGAGAAAAAAAAAGCTCTCAATATTAGATTTGCTAAAGGATCAGAGACCTTAAATGAAATTATCAAAGTGCAACACTCTCCTCTAATAAAGACAGGTCTTGGATATACTGAAGAAGCATCTCAAAAACTGTCAACCTCCACTAAAATCTATCATGATGCAGTAAAGAGCAGTGAACAGTTCAACAATCGTCAGTAAAGGCATAAAGAAGATCACCAAGTGAATCAAGCTCAATTTAATTCAAGGATGAACAGAAACCACAATCAACCTCAGGTAAATCATACTCAATTTGCTTCAAAGAGTATCAATCAACAGGTTAGTAGGAAGAACTTCAACTACAATCAATAGGTCAGTAGATTCGATAATCACAGGAACTTCTTTAATGGTCAATGTTTCTCATGTCATAATTTTGGACACAAAGTTGCTCAATGTGTTTCTTACAAAACTATCATGAATAGAGAAGCAAGAAATCGAAGGAATGTGATAGGGATCAAGAAAAGTTCATATAATAACTTTTCTCTTCTTGAAAATGAAATAGAATGTTCAATTTGTAACAATTTTTGTCATGAAGAATCTGAATGCAGGAGTAAATTTCGGCAAATAGCTCAAAAAGATCAAACTCCATTAAATCCCAAAATATGGAGAAAGAAAGAACCACAAATAGAAAGATGTGGTATACCAGTGTATGCAGAAGGACAAGAAAACCAATGGTACATCGATAATGGATGCTCAAAACACATGACAGGTGAAAAAGAAAAACTACAATCATATAATGCCTTAGAAAAGGAGAAGATTGTTTCTTTTGGAAATGACACTCCTGCTATCATAAAAGGTAAAGGCTCTATTTTCTTGAAAGAAAAGGTTAAAGCTGGGAATGTTGTGTATGTTGTTGGCTTAAAGCATAATCATTTGAGTGTGAGTCAAATGTGTGATCAAGGAAATGAAGTAGTGTTTCGATCAAATGGATGTGTTGTTCGTGAGCTTGATACAAGAGAAACCGTGATTAAAGGGACAAGAACTCCAAACAACCTATACATACTCGAGGGAGGAAACAAACAGTGCTATCTAAGCAAAAATGATGAAAACTAGTTATGACACAGAAGATTGGGACATCTAAGCTTTTCTCAAATAAGGAAAGCATGCAGATTCCAGGCTGTTCGTGATCTTCCAAATATCAACATTCGTGAAAATGCTATATGAAAATCATATCAATTCTGTAAGCAAATCAAATCTCAATTCATCGAAAAGGAAGGGTCAGCTAGTAAGCCTCTTGAACTGTTCATACTGATTTATGTGGTCCATCAAGGAAAAAGTCACCTCGAGGAGAAGAATACTTTATATTGTTTATTGACAATTTTTCCATAATGTGATGGATAGGTCTTCTAAAGCATAAATATGAAGCATTTGAAAAGTTCAAAGCCTTCAAAGCTTTGGTTGAAAATGAATTAGATCGCAAAATCAAATGCCTCAGATCTGATCAAGGAGGGGAATTTACCTCAGACGAATTCTTTGAATTTTTTGAACAACATGGAATAAAAAGGTAGCTCTCCACCACAAGGACTCCTCAACAAAATGGAGTAGTAGAAAGGATGAACAAAACTATTCAACAAATGGCTCATTCTATGCTAGATGAATCTAGAACTCCTACAACGTTATGGGGTGAAGCTGCATTCGCTGCCGCCACTATTCTCAATCAAGCAAATGTTCAGGTAAATAGCACTCAAACTCCACTTGAACTTTGGTATGGTAAGACTGCTACTGTAAAATACTTCAAAGTTTTTGGAAGAAAATGCTACATCAAAAGGACTAATGAAAAACTTGGTGTTGGCATTATGATTTAGGTGTTGTCCTTGATGGCAACTCACTCAGAGGAATGATACAGGTGATGGAAACTCACTCAGAGGACAGATCATAGTGCAGCAGGTAAAGAGAGATATATACGCAAGTTGGACGTGAAGAAAGTGCGTATATACGCGGGTTATCGGAACAAAAGGCGCGTACACGTATACATGCGGGTTAACAGAAGTAAATGCGCGTACATGTTGGAAACCATAGTTTTGGTCCATGGTATTTGGTCCAAAGTGACGACCCCAAGTATTGGGTCCAAGGTATTGGTTCTACATGGTTTTGGATCATGGTATTGGTAGAAGCCCAAACCTATATAAGGAGAAGATCATTAGGCCAAGAGTGAGTAAGAGGGTGTGCAAGAGTGGGCAAGTAATGAATGTCTGATGACGTGTGAGATCCAGATGCTGGTTATGAGTTGGTGATGTCTTGCTTGATCTGAACCAAGGTTGCACTCAGGTGGAGGATGATGAAAGATGAACGGGCTCTCAAGGCTTGGAATGATTATCTTTATATGGTTTGATTATGGATAGACTAGATCTATTGACGCATGTTTATTGTATGAATGTTATGATCTGGGTACATTTTGATGTTTGAAGTAGCTGCAAAATGATGAGTTAGAATTTGCAGATCTGTACATGGGTTGTCTTTGATAAAAGCACGTATACACGCAGGTTGGGTTCGTCCAAGTAGCGTATACAGTGTGAAGTATAATATTTGAAGTTACTATTGGATCTGGTTGTTGTTGTAGTGCTCTGGTGACTATATTGTTGACTGGGTTTCAGTATTGGGTGATTCAGAGATTGATGATGCAGGTTGTATTGCAATGTTGATTTTTTTATGGATCCAGTTTGAAAATTAATGAAACATGGTCCCTGGATGATTGTAGGCCGGCACCTATGTACTGGTAAACATATTTGCCAGTACAAGAGCCAAGGGGTTGTAGCTCCCTTCCAGGAGCAGCTGGAAAACGAGTGAAGGTCGGAGCCTTTAGTATGCCAGCACCTATGTACTAGTAAATGGATTGGCTAGTACAAGAGCTAAGAAGGTTGTAGCCTTTTGCAGGTAGAAACTGTTTATTCTTATTAATGGAATATAGAAACAAATTGCAGCAGGTGGTTTTCACCCACATTGGGTTTCCACCTTATATCATGGTGTTCATGTGTGCTCTTTATGTGTGATGATCTGTTCTGTTTTACTGCACCTGTTTAGTGTTAATGAGGTTAATAATGTTCTGATACATTTACTGAAGATAAGCTAACTGAATCATAAGATTACTTCATATACGCTGGTTGCATTTAACACAGTCGCGTATATACACGGATATCCTTAACTGAAGTCGCGTATATGTATCTGAGTATGAAAATGAAAAAGTTTTACTGATCTGATAATACTGATTCACCCCCCCTCTCAGTATTATTTCCAACAATTGGTATCAGAGTAGGTCCTTTGGTAGAAGCTTGATCGCTTGAAGGAGATCCGTAGAACAATGGGAAAGAAAGCGCGTCAAAAGAAGAAGACAGCTCAAAGGAACAATGACAACCTACTGTTAAGTGGAAGCAAGTATTCAGATCCTGAAACACCTCAGATTGAAGATGGACAAGCAAATGAAGCATCAGATAAAATCATAGATCAACAAGATCTACCTAGCAAAAGAGAGAGTGCCCTAGAAGAAGAAATCATCAGCTTAAAAACTCAGCTGGAATGTGCCTTCAGAGTTCGTCAAATGCTGCAAGTGCTGAATGAAGAACAAGAAAAGGAGATTCTCAAATTAAGGCATCAAGTGGAAGAAGGAAGGAAGTCTGAAGAAATATTGAAAAAGCAATGCATGGAAAAGGAAGAACAACATTAGGATGAGGTAAATATCTTGAAATGTAAATTAGAAGAAAAGGATAAACTATTGCGATTTCAAGAGAGTACTAAGATTTTGGATGATATTCTTAGTAGTCAAAGGTCTCCTGCTATCAAGACTGGTCTTGGTTTTCATGAATCTGTTGAAGGTGAATCTAGTTCACAAGGTGAGGCAAGGAACTCTAAAGAGAAATCTAAAATGATCAACAAGGAGATGAAAGGTCAACCCCATCAACAATCAAGGAACGAGATTCTTCAAAGAAAATATTTTACTCCTCCTATGAATAATGTTGAATGTTATGAATGTCATAATCTTGGACATATTGCAGCTAGATGCAGAAGAAGAAGAGTTCAAGACCATCATGCAAAAAGATCATCACATTCAAGGTACTTTAATGGATATTGTTTTGCTTGCAATATGTATGGTCACAAAGCTGCTAATTGCTACAGGATGAATATGAAACATGTAAGATGCTATGCATGTAGCAAATTTGGACATAGAGCAAAAGAATGCAGGAGAAGATTGTGGACACCAAACCAAAAGAAGAAAACATCATCTTAGTTGAAGATATGGAAGAAAAAGGAAGTACAGCCAGAAAGATGTGGCATAGCAGAGTACACAGACATGACAGATTCAGAGGAAGCTGAAAGTTTGGAACATCAATGTTCCAAATCTCATACGCGTGTTTCATGAAGACAAGTCGCGTATATACGCGAATTTCAGGCTGCATAGTCGCGTATATGGAGATCACAAGAAAGGGAAGCAGAACAAACCCAGGAAATGGTTCAGTCATGATATGAAATGGTTGGCACAGGCTCAGGGGGAGCATATACTTCAAATAGTGCATTGTTGGCATTATGTTTAGGAGTTGCTGATAAAGCTTATGAAGCTAAATGATACATCCTGCTGTTTGATCAAAGAAATGGTATTGCAGGATTGGATGCTGATGCTTATAATGAAGATCATATGGTGTATGATAGCTTTTGATAACTATCATGGTCTTGTTTAGGTCCTTGGTCTTTGTGAGTCATATGATGTATTTTGTTACCCCAATATGCATGGGATGGATGATGTAATGAGTCAATATTTGTATATCCTCACTGGTTGAGAGGTGGATGTATGTAAGAGTCTTTGGTGATAGGAAGGTCATTCATAATAGAGTCATGTTCTTCTTGTAGAACATATTTTTGCAGATCTTGCCTACAGTCAAGGGGAGCATGGACAGATTGGTACACCTTGGCATATACAAAGGGGGAGATTAATCAGAATCTTCAGCATGTACTCAGGGGGAGTATGGACAGCAGAAGGTATACCAAGGAAGAGAATATCTTGGTCCACCCTTTGCCCTTGATGTCAAAGGGGGAGAGTGACTTGGTGTGGGTGTTGCCATAGCCAAAGGGGGAGATTGTTGGCATTATGATTCAAGTGTTTTCCTTGATGGCAACTCACTCAGAGGAATGATACAGGTGATGGCAACTCACTCAGAGGACAGATCATAGTGCAGCAGGTAAAGAGAGATATATACGCAGGTTGGACGTGAAGAAAGTGCGTATATACGCGGGTTATCGGAACAGAAGGCGCGTACACATATACACGTGGGTTAACAGAAGTAAATGCGCGTACATGTTGGAAACCATAGTTTTGGTCCGTGGTATTTGGTCCATGGTATTTGGTCCAAAGTGACGACCCCAAGTATTGGGTCCAAGGTATTGGTTCTACATGGTTTTGGATCATGGTATTGAGAGAAGCCCAAACCTATATAAGGAGAATATCATTAGGCCAAGAGTGAGTAAGAGAGTGTGCAAGAGTGGGCAAGTAATGAATGTCTGATGACGTGTGAGATCCAGATGCTGGTTATGAGTTGGTGATGTCTTGTTTGATCTGAACCAAGGTTGCACTCAGGTGGAGGATGATGAAAGATGAACGGGCTCTCAAGGCTTGGAATGATTATCTTTATATGGTTTGATTATGGATAGACTAGATCTATTGACGCATGTTTATTGTATGAATGTTATGATCTGGGTACATTTTGATGTCTGAAGTAGCTGCAAAATGATGAGTTAGAATTTGCAGATCTGTACGCGGGTTGTCTTTGATAAAAGCACGTATACACGCAGGTTGGGTTCGTCCAAGTAGCGTATACAGTGTGAAGTATAATATTTGAAGTTACTATTGGATCTGGTTGTTGTTGTAGTGTTCTGGTGACTGTATTGTTGACTGGGTTTCAATATTGGGTGATTCAGAGATTGATGATGTAGGTTGTATTGCAATGTTGATTGTTTTATGGATCCAGATTGAAAATTAATGAAACGTGGTCCCTGGATGATTGTAGGCTGGCACCTACGTACTGGTAAACATATTCGCCAGTACAAGAGCTAGGGGGTTGTAGCTCCCTTCCAGGAGCAGCTGGAAAACGAGTGAAGGTTGGAGCCTTCGGTAGGCTAGCACCTACGTACTAGTAAATGGATCGGCTAATACAAGAGCTAAGAAGATTGTAGCCTTCTGTAGGTAGAAGCCTGCGTACTGGTAAAGGACTGCACCAGTACATTGTAAAAGAAGTTTCTTATTAATGGAAGATAGAAACAAATTGCAGCAGGAAGTTTTCACCCAGATTGGGTTTCCACCTTATATCATGGTGTTCATGTGTGCTCTTTATGTGTGATGATCTATCATGTTTTACTGCACCTGTTTACTGTTAATGAGGTTAATAATGTTCTGATACATTTACTGAAGATAAGCTAACTGAATCATAAGATTACTTCATATACGCTGGTTGCATTTAACACAGTCACGTATATACGCGGATATCCTTAACTGAAGTCGCATATATGTATCTGAGTATGAAAATGAAAAAGTTTTACTGATCTGATAATACTGATTCACCCCCCCCCCCCCTCTCAGTATTATTTCGAACACTTGGTAAGTTGGAACCCAGAGAAGATGAAGTTATTCTTCTTGGCTACTCTTCCCGAAGTAAAGGGTATAAGTGTTACAACAAAAGGCTTGGGAAAATTATTGAAAGTATTGATGTTGTGGTTGATGAAGCATGCAAAAATCCAAAACATGATGATGAAGAAGATGAAGATCATTTTCCCACATCAAATCACATTGATTTTGAAGAAGAAACCAATGAAGCACCAGAAGAAGAGATAACGATAGAAGAAAAGACTTCGTCCAGGTATGTTTAGAAAAATCATTTAGAAAGTCAAATCTTAGGAGAAAAAGGAGCAGGTGTGCAGACTAGAAGAACCATTGCCGAAGCTTCAAGCTATCTAGCATTACTATCTTCCACTGAACCTCAAACTATAAATAAAGCATGCAAATATGAATGTTGGGTCAAGGCCATGAATGAAGAACTTGAGCAAATTGAAAATAATAATACTTGGGAATTAGTTCCTAGACCCCATGATAAGAATATCATAGGAACTAAATGGATTTTCAAAAACAAGCTGAACGAAAATGGAGAAGTTATTAGAAACAAGGCCATACTTGTTTGTAAAGGATATGCTCAACAAGAAGGTATAGATTTTGAAGAAACTTTTGCACCCTGTTGCTAGACTTGAAGCCATCAGAATGTTTCTTGCGCTGTCTAGTTTTCAGAAATTCAAGGTATATCAAATGGATGTCAAATCTGCCTTTCTCAATGGATACTTAGAAGAAGAAGTCTATATTGAACAACCAGAAGGATTCATTCTTGGAAATGATGCAAAACTTGTATGCAAACTCAGAAAGGCTCTCTATGGTCTAAAATAGGCTCCAAGGCCATGGTATTACCATCTTGACAAATATCTCCAGCAACAAGGTTTTTCAAAGGGATCAACAGATAGCAATCTATATACAAAGATTGACTCTGGTAAATTTCTAATAATTGTTTTTTATGTTGATGATATCATTTTCGGTAGCAATGAAGAATCCATGAGTCAGAATTTTTCTTTAGTAGTGCAGCAAGAATTTGAAATATCATTGCTTGGTGAGCTCACCTACTTTCTTGGTCTACAAGTTCAGCAAAATAAAGATGGTATTTTTATCTCACAAACCAAATACCTCAAACAGATCCTGAAAAAGTATGGCATGGAAGATTCTAAACTAGTATGTACCCCAATGGTAATAGGATGCAGTCTCATCTCAAATGATGAATTAGTAGCAATGCATCAACCAAATTACAGATCCATGATTGGTAGTTTGTTTTATCTAATAGGTACTTGACCGAACATCATGCATCCAGTGGGAAGAGTTGGAAGACTCCAAGCAAATCCAAAGGAATCACACCTTTAGGCAATCAAAAGGATCTTCAAATATCTTCAAGGAACACAGAACTTTGGCTTATGGTATCCTAGAGATACAAATCTTACACTTCACGCATATACAGATGCAGATTGGGCAGGAAGTGTTGATGACAGAAAAATCACTAGTGGTGGTGCATTTTATATGGGTTCAAGGTTAGTGTCTTGGTTCAACAAGAAACAAAGTTCAATTGCTTTATCTACAGCCGAAGCAGAATATGTGGCTGTTGTATCTTGCTGCACACAACTACTTTGGAAGATGCAAACCTTGCAAGACATTCAGATCACATGTACTCCACCCATCTCCATTCTATGTGATAATACAAGTGCCATCAGTATTTCAAAGAATCCAGTCATGCACTCCAAGACCAAGCACATAACCATCAAATATCATTTTCTACGTGAACAAGTGCTTGAACAAAAGGTCAAATTGGAGTGTTCCCTCCAAAGAACAGGTTGCTGATATATTCAGTAAACCACTACCCAGAGAGACATTTGAATATCTCAGACAGAAGTTGGTAGTAGTTGTTGCATCATCTTGCTGTTAAAATCCATTTTTCAGAGAAAGGTGCTTATACGTGAGTTTCATGAAGCGTAGTCACATATATACATGGGTTTCTGTGGATACAGACGTGTATATTTTGGTTTGAAGAAAAGCAGTGGGCCAGACTCATGAGAAAGGGGTCTGATATGGTGCAGTGAATTATCTGCTCTGCTTTGCTTGATGATGGTTACGGTCTGTTGATGACATATGTTGGATTTCATAAGTTATTGATAACGTGATATATTCTCATTGATGACAATGCCTTGATAACTCTTCTAATATATGAATTTATCAGATCTGACAGTGAACATCTAACATAGGTTCAGGGGGAGCATATGCTTCTTATAATGCATTGTTGGCATTATCTTAGAAGATCTCGGTGCAGATTTTTTTTTTCTGGGAGAGAACATGGTTGTTGAACTGGATGCTGATTGACAAATGCTGCTGAAGATAGTTATTGATGACTATCATGGTCTTGTTTAAGATATTTGGTCTCTGTTATATAAGTCATGTACATATTTTTATGTAAAGGTCATGAAAAGACCTAGTTTGTAACCCCACTATGCATGGGATGGATGATGTAATGATTGTGTTTTGACATGTATAAACAATTATATATCCCCACTTGGTTGCGTGGATGAGTCAAATTTGGTATATCTCCATTTGATTGGGAGATGGATGTATGTATGGGTCTTTGGTGATAGGAAGGTCATTGGTGATGTATGTATAGAGTCATATTAACTTTTTGTAGACCTTACTTGTGCTCAGGGGGAGCATGGACTTGATCATAGGAGCTCAATCAACACTTCACCATATCAGAGATTTCTGCAGGTACTTAGGGGGAGCATGACCCTTTGCCCTTGATGACAAACGAGGAGAGTGACTTGGTGTTTCCATCAAGTCCAAAGCGGGATATTGTTGGCATTATGACATAGGTGTTGTCCTTGATGGCAACTCTCTCAGATAATAGATCACAATGCAACAGGTTAACAACACAGAGTTACAGATCGGATTTCACAAAATGAATAAAGAAAGGTATACGCAGGTTCACCATTGGCCAAGTCATGTGTACATGTAGATTCACTATATTCAAGGTGCGTATACGTACACACACACTTTCATAGAAGGAAAGGCACGTATACCTTGAAAAACTAAATTTTTGGTCCGAAGTATTTGGTCCATGGTATTTTGATCCACGGTATTGGTCCAAGGTATTTGATCCAAGGTATTGACCCTAGGTATTTGGTCCAAGGTATTGATCCTAAATGGTTTTGGTCCATGGTATTGAGAAAGGCCTAAAACTATAAATAGAGGAGAAGATCATTAGGCCAATGAACTCAAGTATTGAATATTTGATGAAGGGTGAGATCTAGTATATAGGTTATTGGGTTATGGTGCATTGCTGGATCTGAACCAAGGACGAACCTTAGTGCTTGATGAAGGATAAGATCTAATGATGTATTAGGATCTTGAGACTTGAAGATAATCATTTTTATGTGGTTTGATAATTTATCTGAATAACTAGCGCGTGTTGTATTCTGTAAATGTGATGATCTGGGTATGACTGAAGTTTGGAATTGTTGTAATATTTAAATCATCAATTATAGATCTGTACGCAGGTTTACCTTAGAAAAGGCATGTACACACACAAGTTCTTCATATCGAAACATCGTAGACATCATAAATTTGATTTGCAGATTTGTAGGCAGGTTCACCTTGAAGAAAGTGTGTATGCACACAGGTTCAACAAATGGAAGTAACATATACCTTATAAAATATGTTTAGTTGCTTCTGTTTTCTATTGCAGTGTTCTGGGTTATTGGTTACTGTATTCTGGTGACAACATTCTGAATGATCAGAGTGACTGATTGATTCAGTTGTGGTTGGTTCAAAAGGAGTTTGGTTGATGCAGATATATTTGATGATTGAATGATTTTGTTGATAGATCTAGTCTGAAAAATTAACGAAACGTGGTCCCTGGAAGAAAAGAGAAGGTTGTAGCCTTTTTTAGGCCACCACCTACCTACTAGTAAACATATAAGCTAGTACAAGAGCTAGGGGGTTGCAGCTCCCTTCTAGTAGAAGCTGGAGAATGAGAGAAGGTTGTAGCCTTCTGTAGGTAGAAGCCTGCGTACTGGTATAAGACTACACCAGTACAAAAATTGTAAATAGAATTCTCTTATTATTAAAAAAAGACAGAGACAATTGCAGGAGGTGGTTTTCACCCACATTGGGTTTCCACCTTATATCTTGGTGTTCATGTGTGTTTCTTATGTGTGATGATCTGTTCTATTTTTACTGCCACTGGTTGCTATTTGTATGGTTCTGATGCACTGATTAAAGATCAATATATGAAGAATTAACTGAACCATAAGTTTGTTGGTTATACGCTAGTTTCACTTAACACAATTGCATGTACACACGAGTTCCCTTAACTGAAGTAGCGCATATGAATCTGATTATGGAAATGAAAAATTGTAAGTTTGATAATACTGATTCACCCCCCCCCCTCTCAGTATTATTTCCAACACCATTATCCACACTGTATATCGGTGATGCCGACAGTGCAAGTCACTTCTCCTAGAATCTAGCCTCAGTCACCTGGGCCATTTTGACCCCCTTTCATATGTTAGTCCTTTCAAATGATGTGTGCATTGGATCTACCACCAATAATCAGGTCGAATATGATGCAGTGATAGGTTTCTTAGATGATGCCCTCGCTCATTGCATCCTTCATCTTCATGTTCATTTAGAGTCCTTGATACTTGCCATGTATTTAAATTGTGTGTATCATGTGCATAACCAAGTCCTATTTATAAAATATCTACGATTTAAGCTACTGGTATGTGAATTTGAAACCATTATGTTCATTCATCTTCCTAGAGCCCAAAATAACTGTGTAGATGCCATTGCAAACAACATTCTAGATTGGCATTTATCACATGTATACCACAAAATATAACCATAAACAAAACAAATGTTGAACCATCTTCGTCATATAAAATGAATAATCATGTTATGTATCATAAAAGTGTTTAGAGCCATAGCTCTAAATACATCCAACATGCCCATAGCATGTTACAAAAATCAAAATCAAATGGACCCATATGTCGCTATATCTAGTCATTGTCTAATGGATCTCATGCCAACGGCTCTGCTCCACCTGCACGTAGATTACGTACTGCTTGACCAACCATCACGATGCACCGCATGATACCTCAACACTCTGAGGGAATATTGGTGCACTCATCTGTGTACCGATCCTGTAAGTCATGCCATCCGTTCCCTGAAACTGTAGTCAAGAGTACATCAAATCTACAATGAAATTCAAAAAGCAGCTCAATATCCTCTGGACCCTCATGTGATGATGATGTCCCCCTATTTGTAGCCCAGGCACTGCGGCTTGGCCTGCATATCCTACCGGCTTTACCGGTGCTATGTCTGCATACAACATGTTTCACACTCAGTACCATATACATGTGATAGAAATATAAAATGCACCATAAAACATAGCAACTTAATACTTAATGTCTGGTCCCCATGCTTGCCCAGGTGGAAGTGGTAATTCAGGATCTCCCTGATAGTTCATCCCGCTATAAGGGTAATTGTCAATGTAAAGGAGCATATGATCCCAATGTGTGAAAAACTCAGATCAGAACACCCATCTGACTCCCCCTCCTCCTCCTCCCCGCAGTAGCTACCCCCAGTGGCACATCTTGGGATCTTGTGGGCCCCCATCTTGGATCTGTACATGAGGACAGATAATGGGTATCTTCTCAAAGAAGAATGCACATAGTATTGTATCAAAAGCACAGTCACAGTTCACCTACCTCATGCAAAGACTCAACTGTCGTTTCACCAAAGACAACATCATCTAGGCCCACCCATAGTAGGTCCTGACCAAAACACTCTCAACCAACATCATCTGCCCACCAGTGATGTGATGGAATGCCTGGCTACCCAAGAACCATAGCACAACTGCGATAACAACCTTTGTCTGTAGCCTCTCTAGATCAACAAGCGGGATAGTCGTGCCCTTGAAATGAACTCCCCATCGACAATGGAGCTCCACAAACTCAGTAATGTTCCTCCCACGAGGTAACAACAGATGAATATCCCCTAACAGTTTGAGGGGAGGAAGTCCAGTCAAGAAGTAAATATCCTGTAATGTGAGCTCAATCTTGTGCCCCTAAAGTATAAAGACCTCCTGATCTAGATCCCAATATCTCACAATTATCAATAGCAAGGGCTCATTTGCCCTCATCAGTGGGTTCTCTACCAACTTGAGAACCCTATAATGAGCCAATGCCCCTCGAACCACCTGATCCCCTTGGATCTCAGATTGATGAATATCCCAGTCTCATTCAGGCCAGTTGATTTTTAGCTCTAACATGCCTGCAACACACAACATGTCTTGTCAGTTTTGAGAAGAAAAAAATGGTCTAAACTGATCAACCTACAACCCCCACCAGACTAGTAGACCAACCCTCTGTCCAGCCCCAAATCACAATTTCAAGCCAAGAAAGTGTTAGCTCATAGGTTTCTAGTTATTTCTTGCGAGCCAAATTGCACTTTTAGGCCTATAAAGTGTGATGTGACTATGAGCTAGAGAAAGGGTCTCTTAGGGAGTTGCCAAGTACCAAAAATGAGGAAATAAACCATTGAAATTGAAGAGATGAGTAAGGCCACCTACCTGAAAGGCCCAGATCCTGATTCCAAGGGCCATTTTATTCACTATAGTCTCCAAAAGATTTAGGGCCATCTCCCTCCACTCCAAATTCACCACAAATCACTTAGAAAATGAATCCAAATTAGAGGGAAAAAATCCTTCCATAAAAAAATCTCCAATTTTCCTATCACCCATTGCTACTAGACCATAGCTCATTTTGATGAACCATCAGCACTGTTGGAAATCTCTCACCGAGCTCTATAATGGGTCTTCCTCAGTTTTTGATGGTTTGACACTTCACTAGAAATTCATTTCTCCAAGAAAGGTCACTTTGTCACCTCTCAAATTTAATTTCGGCATGAAGAGACACTTGTACTTTGAGTTCCACCTCCTCTTAATACTTTTCATACCATATGTCAATTTTCATCAGGAGTAACCATCATTTACTCATGTTTTGATGGTCCCCAGCAGGCCTAGTCTGTGTGGCAACGTCATCCAGTCACCCTTGTTCAGAGCATCTGTGATAAGTCACCCTTGCATTCTTGGAGTATATTTCATGTCCCATTATATCATGTCATAGTATTCCATCCATATTTGCATATTTTTCATCTTGTGTTGCCCATTCTAGCCTCTAGTCATACTGTCCCCATCCCCTTTGGAGTTGAGTCAGTTATTGCCGAGTCAACCATGCACTTTATGCTCTGATAAGGGTAGTCGTATGTATGTCCCTCAGTCCCACTTTTCCCCATTATCCATGGTGTCATTCCATCAGTCACATTACTATTTTCCCTTGGATTTAGTTGAGGATCCTCATTGCCTCATCTATCACGGGCCCAATTTTGTCAACATAAGCTCATTCATTCCAGAAGAATGGCCTAGAGGGCAGTGTATCTTGGTTCCAAATTCCATTCTTGTTTGACACCTTGGATCGAGAAGAGGGTATCATTATTTCCCTTCGAATTGGTCATTTCATGATCGTGATCCATACACTTGATGGTCCAGTGATGCAACAAATTGTACTAGTGATTCCCAGGTGAGTGTGAGATGTTTTAGACCTCATGAGGGGGTGACCCTTCAGGTAGCCCCCCACATGCCTGAATGCATACCTAATATGCTACAACCTCAGATGCAGTTCCATAGAGTTGATGGGTTTGGTTCCTACCAATCGTAGTGTTCATAGACTGCATATCTCCTCTAGATGATCCATTCAGTTTTGTAGAGCCCTTCCTTGTTCAACAGGGCTTCTCTGGTTGTTCTACCCTTCCTCCCACCCATTTTTTGAGGGAAGAGGCTTTATATCTCATGTACTAAGATATTATTATATTAAATCTTGGCTCATGTTTTTCCAGGTGAATTATGTATATGGGACACATTGTATTATTTTCTAGCTCTGTTATGCTAGCATGTCATGTACTATTCAACATGTACTTCATTGCTCAGTTTTATATTTCTAGTCGAACCATTATTTTTGTACTAAGTTATCTTGGCGGGTATGGGTATTCCTCCCCTACTTCATTAAGGTCCTGTACCACAACATAAAAGGAGACTTGTGTTAGTCTCACCCCCTCTGTCCCTATCCTCTTTTAATTCATCTTTATTGGTCTCTCTCTCTCTCTCTCTCTCTCTCTCTCTCTCTCTCTTGCTATCTCCCTTGTGTTGTCTAAGTGATTGTGTCTTTACAACATACTCCGGTCATATGTTTTTCCCCTAACAATCGTATATTGTGGGGCAAACTGTTATCACCAAAAAATTGATCATCTAGCCTAATTTACTAGATGGATCAAGATACACCATGTAAATCCAATTTTACCATAGTAAAATTGCTTTCACTATGTGAAATTACTTAATAAACCACCTTTGTTAGGTAATTTATAGTTAAACCCATGAAGAATAATTAAATAAATCACTATTTATTTGATTTTCTTCTAGGAATAATTAATTAAACCATTGTTTTATTATTATTCCTTGTCATATTTGACCCACTCATGAAAAATAAACAAATAAATCATTAATTATCTTATTTATCTCTAAGAATAATTAATTAATTATTATTCTTTGTCAAGTTTGACTAAATCCCTTATGAATAATTAAACAAATCTTTATTTGTTTATTATTTGTTAACTAAGTCCTTCAGATGATAAATAAATCATTTATTTATTTATTATTTCTAAATAAAAGTTTAAATACTTTTTCCCTCATAAACTAATAAAATATTCCAAGTGGTTGTTCAAAGAATGGGATCAATAATATTTATTATTGCTCATTATTCAAGGATAACTCAATATTTTGTTATAAATAGAAGTGTTTTTTTTTTTCATTATTCAGTTTTTATTATTTTCATTGTTCCACTCATTGTTGTAACTCTGAGTATTTTCATTGTCGCACACCATATTTTGCTGGGTTTACACATTATAGAGGAGAGAGGCTCTACACAAGCTGAAGGTGTTTGAGGATAGCCAAGAACCCATCCATTAAAGGGGGACTGGTAACATTTATTTGTTCCCTTCACAGGTGTTATAATAAAATTATTCTTTATATATCTAGTTTCCATTGGATGATTAGAGTTATTACTATTTCTTTTTGTTGTTTAACTATGATTGTGGCATAGATCTAGACTTTGGCAGGTTTTGTTTCTATCAGTTGGTACAGATCTACAATGTTTGGCAGCCATTTATATTGTTGAGATTGTTTGTCATCCACAATCTTAAGTGGGTTATTTTCGTACATCTATGAGAAGAAAACACTATAACACAACCTTACAATACGTCATCCTCTTCCTCTTTGCCTCTTCTTCCTTCACTACAAAAAAAAGGTCATTGGTGAGGGTCATGCCTGTGATGGACCATTAAGGTCCATCACCAATGTCGCATATGGTGACGGTCCTTAAAAAATGTTGTTGTAAGTGCATATAGTGATGGTCCTTTAAGGTTTTTCACCAAAGCCATTTTCAAAGACAGTTTTGGTGAGGGTTGTTAAAGGCCCATCACTAATTATCTCTTTGGTGACACTTCTAGTGACGATATTTTATTGGCCCTCACTAATTCTCTCTTTTTGGTTACTTTTAGTGATGGTCAAAAAATGTTCATCCTCATTGATCATTCCAATGAGTTTTTGATGAGGCTATGGGCTTGTTACTATATCTTTTTTCAAAATATTATGATTTGAGACCATTGTTGTGGAACCTTTTTCTGATCCAGGTGGATGTTGGTGGCCACCCACCTATCCGATTTGGACCCCCGCAACTGTCTCTTTCAGTTTTTCAGTTTCCGTAATTGTAGCACAATTTACTATTTTTAGCAGTTTTTTCGGGTCTTGAACTTCCGGAGCCGTTTTGAGGCCCTAAACGACATTTTTTGGGAAATCAAGGGGTAACATGGGTCCCTGGACTGTGTTTCCCTTCCCAAAGTGGTATTGCTCGGATAGATCTTTCTAACGAGCTATTGTACGCGTCAAACAGAGATCGTATGCCAAAGTTATGACCCCAGGAAATTGATGTACCGATTTACCCAAACGGGGTCCACAATTTGGCGTTTCATCTTCTGGGGTTAGGTTTTGGGATGTGAAGGGTTTTCCATTGTTTCTCAACAATAAATAGGCATTCGAGCCTCATGGTAACATAGTTCGGAACAGTTCAGAGGCATGTAGCCGCCACATCTCTTCTTAGAGATAAGCTACCATCGCCCTAGCTCGTTTATTTTCAACTCTGTTTGTAAGCATGTTTGAGTGTTTTCCATTAATGAAATGAAGTATTATTTCCGCTGCATCTTTGTGTATATGGTTGTCTCTGTATTTTGCTGCGTTCCTGTTTAAATCTGAATCAGTGGTATCAGAGCGGTCTGCTTTTTCTCTGTTTTTCTTTGCATGTCCCCAACGAGGTTGGGATATAAGGAGTTAGGGCTTGAACTGGTCGAACCTTTGCAAGACCAGCCTCGCAAATCCCGACGGTATCCCATGGCGGATGAGAAGAAAGACGAGGGGTCAGGAGATCCTATCAAAATCTTACTCGAAGAAGCCCTCGAGCGGCAAAGGAACGCGATGATGGATAGCTTTGCACAGATCCTTCAACAGCTACCAGAGGTGACGCATCGGCTTCCAGCAGCTACTCTGGAAACGCCACATCCTTTACGGTACAAGTTAATTTTGAAATCACCATCTTTGAGGGTAAAATAGACGCAGATGCCGTAGATAAATGGTTAAATCTTCTAGAGGGTTATTTTTCTGTTCATGAATTTTCAAGTCGGCAAAAGATTGTTTCGCTCTTCTCAAAGCAGCCCCCCACGTCAAGGACTGGTGGGAAACCTACTACGAGCAGAAGGATGAAAGCACAGGTTCACTATTTTCAGTCGCACCCACTTGGGATTCATTCCAAGATGCCGTCGAGGAGCAGTACTACCCTGTCAAAAGCTATGAGAACAAATACATCAAATGGACCACACTGCGACAGGGACGAGACCAAGATGTGCCAGAGTTCACAAACATTTTTCATACCCTTCACACACAGTTGGGTATCAAAGATTCTGAGCTACTTCTGGTGCTCAAATACCGCGGTTGCCTACACAGATACATCCAGGAAGAGATGGAGTTCTTGAACATCTCCTCACTCGGCACAACATACCGATACGCTGTCAAAATCGAGCAAAAGTTCAAACAGAACAAGCGAGACTTTGGATCTGCAAATCCGAAGCCTAAAGGACAAAGCCAAGGCGGGGTGACCCAAGACAACCCGTCGAAGCTGCAAGAAAAGAACAACACCATGAAGCCAAAGAAGGACATAGGAAAGTGGTGTGAGTTCCACAAGAGTCCCACTCATAACACAAGTGAGTGTCGGACTAAGAAGTCACTGGTGACCGAGTTGAAGGCTTCCGAATCAGATATATGTTCCGACCCTGAGACAAAACCCGACAAGGGGAATGGCAAAGGGAAGCAGATCATTGATGCAGATCCCAGCGCCACTGTTACCACTACCAAGATCCAGAAGAATGAGCCCGAAGAGCCAGAGGATGGGGAACGTCTTTTCCACTCACAAATGTGGGTGAAGGGTTCGCTGCTGCAATTCGTTGTCGACAGTGGCAGCCAAAAGAACCTTATTTCAGTAGAGGTCATGAAGCGGTTGGGCCTACCGACTACACCACACCCACAGCCGTACAGTATCAGGTGGCTTCATGAAGGACAAGATCTCAAAGTTCGCCAACAGTGCCACCTTCCCTATAGCATCAAGCCCTTCACAGACAAAGTATTGTGTGATGTTACACCTCTAGATGTTTATGATGTATTATTAGGCCAGTCATACTTGTGGAGGCGACATGCTGTGTATGAGTCAAGGCCTCATGCTGTCATTATTTCTTTGAGTAATTCATTATATAGGATACCAGAGGTAGCCCCACCTACTGCCACCTCTTTGATCACTGCTAAGAAAGGCAATAAGCTCATATCACAGACTAGGAAATTTATTTTATGTCTGGTTCGCTCGCAAAGTAAGGGGAAGATCGTTGCTACATCCATGACCCCTATAAAGGGTTCCTCCATGCAGCAGCAGCAGCAAAGGGATACGATCATGACAGAACACAGGGACCAACTTCTCCTCACCCATAGGGGTACCACATAAGTTTCAGGTGGGTGACAAAGTTCGGTTACATCTGTAGAAAGAATGCCTTACAAGAGCCCATCAGAAGCCCCGACCACTCCAACATGGTCCTTACACCAGTACCAAGGTTATGGGCAACAATGCTTTGAAGCACAACATTCCTCCATTTCTTCGCTTGCACCGAGTGTTCAATGTGGACCGTCGTCGACCATGCTTCCCACCATTACTGGACACATCAGAAATTGTAGGACAAGTTCAGCAGATGGAGGAACTCAACACAATGGGGACCATTGCTTCCTAAGGAGGGAGGAATGATCCAGGTGGATGTTGGTGGCCACCCACCTATCCCATTTGGACCCCCGCAACTGTCTCTTTCAGTTTTTCAGTTTCCGTAATTGTAGCACAATTTACTATTTTTAGCAGTTTTTTTCGGGTCCTGAACTTCCAGAGCTGTTTTGAGGCCCTAAACGACGTTTTTTGGGAAATCTGGGGGCAACATGGGTCCATGGACCAATGTTTCCCTTTCCAAAGTGGTAGTGCTCAGATAGATCTTTCTAACGAGCTATTGTATGCATCAAACGAAGATCGTATGCCAAAGTTACGACCCCGGGAAATTGATGTACCAATTTATCCAAACGGGGCCCACGATTTGACGTTTCATCTTCTGGGGTTAGGTTTTGGGATGTGAAGGGTTTTCCATTGTTTCTCAACAATAAATAAGCCTTCGAGCCTCATGGTAACATAGTTCGGAACAGTTCAGAGGCATGTAGCAGCCACATCTCTTCTCAGAGATAAGCTACCATCGCCCTAGCTGGTTTATTTTTAACTCTGTTTGTAAGCATATTTCAGTGTTTTCCATTAATAAAATGAAGTATTATTTCCGCTGCATCTTTGTGTATATTGGTATCTCTGTATTTTGTTGCGTTCCTGTTTAAATCCAGATCATTTTCATTATGCGTCTAAGGCCATAGTGGTTAGATTCAATCAATTTGTTAAGAAGTAATTAGTGTGTATCATTTCCCTCAAGTAATCAAACTATAGGTTTCCTATGAGTCAACACATGATTAATCTCTATTAGGTTTATTATCTAACAAATTCCCTTTAGATAAAGGTCCACTATTATGTGTATGAACTATATTATTTAATACATAATCAAGCTTTGTCAATTATATTAATGAAAGGGACCTAGAACTCCTGAACACTCTTGCCACACCTTAACATGCTTTGACACACACTAACATTCCTTAGCACCTTGCATGTATTGTAACATCTTTGTATCTAGAACATATTTCCATGACTAGGATGCCCAAGCACATGTTGGCAGGCCCTAGTACAACATAACACTCTCCAAGCATCTGTTGGCATGCCATGTAGTCCCTAGCATGCCCTTAAACACTTTGGAATGCATTAACATACATTAGCACTCGGCACACGTTATCACTTGCCATGTATTGGAACCTATTATTAGTGTTCCTAGCATGCCCCTTTTGAAAAAGATAACTTACTGACTTATTAACCCTCTTATGTGTTCATTTCCTTTCATTTTAGCTTAGCTTTTCGTTTTTTTTCGTTGACACTCCTTGACACATATTGGCATACCTTGGCACCTTCGACATGTCTTGGCATGCCTTGGCACTATTTGACACTTGTTAGCACACCCTAAAACTCCCTAGCACACTTTGGTAGTTCTTTACATGCCTTAATATTCCCTAGCATGCCATACCAGTGCTTACCATACCTTTTCACTCCCTCCTTGGCATGCAAACTAGAACTCATTAATACTCTATGGCACACTCTTATATTCATTCACTTTCGTGCATTTTGACCTAATGCTCCCTTGTATTTCCCTAGTACTCCCTAACACTTAGAGTCCATTAGCACTCTTTGGAACACCTTAGCACTCTTTAACATGCCCTGCCACTTCATAACATGTGTAACACTCCCTGACACACATTTGCACTTGGCACAATGTGCCACTTGGAAAGTCTTAGCATGTCTAACATTCGTTGAGATGATTTGGTATGTGTTGAAATGCTTTAATTGTAAAGTTATTTGATATCAATTATCGGAAAGTAGAATAGAAGTAACATGTTAGCACATTGTAATTTCCTTTAGGCTAAAAAAAGGATTATAAAGGTAACCACATACCAATTTTAGGCTAGAATTTATCCCTTCTAGCCTTGGAGAGGTCTCTCTCACATCTAAGGTTTTCGTCTCATTCAATCAATTGACTAAATGATCTTTGATCTTAGAATAGTTATCAGGATCAAAAGAGTAGGCTTGATTCAGACATCATTTTGGCCAATCCCGACTCAAAGATCTTGAGAAAATCCAAAAATGGTTGTAGTTGACAGTAGCTTTATTCTTGAAAACGTGAATCATTTTGGGCTGAAATTAACCTATTTTATCATCTCATCCCCATGAATGTACCATGTAACTATCAAGGAAAATGGGTATAACTTTAAGAGATATGGTGAAAATATGGTAACGTTGTGAATGTGCAGTGAAAAAGCACAACTCTCCAAGATTTTCATATCTCCAACCTCTTTCTGACATTCTGAAGCATGTGGGTTATCTTGAAATATCCCTAAGAAGCTTATGAATTCATAAAACAACTTTGAAAGTGAAAACATGACTCTGAAACACTATCTCCCTTTGGCAGCAAATGTGTAGCAATTGGCACAGCACTTGCAGTCATCTCCAAAAATTTGAGCCTGTGGAGATCTTTCATGAGCTAAACTACTTGAGGCAACACCCACCAACAAATTTGTTAACCTTATAAAATTCCATAAGGCTATCCAAAACTTTAAAATTGCACCTGCTCTATTAAAATGGGAAGTCATGACATATGCGCAACATGTCTTGCTTTGTTTATGCATTCTTCATAAAAAATTTGACCTGTACAAGTTTTATAAGAAAAGAGACAAAATAAAAAAACTTTGGGACCTCCACGTGATGAATTTAACTATGTGTTGTAGCTTCTGTAAGTAAATCCAAAGTACCTCTTCTTCACCTTCTTCCGGACTCTGTTGCTTTTACCAATTGTTGTTTTTCTTCCCTTAGGTTGTTTTGGATTACTAAGGTATCCATGGCCATGCGTGAAAGGTTTGTATACCTATTAGAGTAATATGGGATGGTCTTGAAGGGAAAACTTGTAGCAAAATAAGAAATAGGAAAAACATGCAACAAACATGGAAAATGCATAGAAGATTGGAATTAGGGATTTTTAAAGAGGCAAGCAATGATTTGATTAATGATATTTGACAGGGGTTTGTAATCAACTTGTGCAAAGTTCAAGACAGACAATGAACACAATAATGGTTTTTTGTGTACAAAAATACCAATGACACAGACACAACAACTTCAAGTTGAAGACATGCAATTTTCTTCTTCTCAAACTCCAAAGCATTTCAGAGCAGAGAATTGGTTTTGAATGAGTGAAATAGAAATCCCTTTGAACTTTTTAAAACTTCATCCACCTCTAGAGTCTTCCTTGATGGTAATGATGATCCATTTCAAAATGAAGTGGCACTTTTTGAAATGATAGCGCATGACATGACCTATCATAACAAACCACTATAACTAACATAACTCACCATAACTAATTGATCAGGTGCGTAAAATTATGCTCAAAAAAGAAAATGTTAAAATCTTGATAAACTCATCTTCAGATTGAAGGTCTCGTCATTCTGATTCCAATGGTGTGAACGACACTTAAATCTGATCTCATATGCAATAGTTAGAGCAAGTCAAAATTCAATTTTGACTTGTCCACATGGCAGGATTGGATGATGTGGCAAAGCCCTTTAGTGAATGAGGAGGCGCCAAATGGTAGGCCGCCATTGGCCCCTGCATATCGCAAATCATAAAATACAGCCATAGAGGTGTTACTGAATCAGCCCTAAGCAGAGAAGGGATGTGATGCGATGCAATAAATTGCAATCGCAGATCGGCGGGGGGAGGATAGTTTCAGTAATTGGTTCGAAGTTGCGATGCGATGGATTGGTCGGGGTTGTGATGCGATGGATCAGTCGGGGTTGTGATGCGATGGATCATAGATCACAATTGCAACTCATAGGAAAAACAAAGACCCGCAACAAGTTATCCACCAATTGGGAAATGCAAAAAGGGATCCCATATGCGATTGGATTATAGCCTCCAGTTAATACCCCCATCGGGTCTGCCAATATCAACTTGTGATTGTGACTTGTGATTTGGACGACTGAATATGGCCTGCCGCACAATGAAATTTTTGCCCAGTTAACAGATTTCAGGTTGAATTTGATGGTTAGTGGTCGGAAAATGGGAATTTATTGAGAAATTTGTGGGAGAAATAGGAAAGGTCATAACTTCTTCAGTTCTTATCCAAATTAGGTGCAAAAAAGAGTCAATTCTAGCATTTTTGGCTATTCTATACTTGTTGAGACAGGTTTCAGAGGCATTTGAGCATTGTAAACACACTTATATTGTAATTTTGAGCATAATAGAGAGGCCCAAGCATTGGAAGCTGGACCAAGGAGAAGTAGCCCAAGAGGGGTGAACTCCTTATCAAATCTTTGTGTTGTGTGTTGTATTTTGATGTTCTTTAAGTTATTTTTCTTATGTTCAGGATATGTTTTATGTTAAATTGTTTATAACATTTACATAATAAACTCTCATGGGAATCACTTAATTAAGTAACAAATGGTGAATCCTTAAGCACTTGATAAGAAAATGATAAGCATATTGGGTTAGTTTGAATGGGGAATTGCCATAACATTAATAATCTACTACATATTAGATCAAGTTGGCATCGGAGAACTGGTTTTTTCTTACTAGATTTGCTTGTGCAAAGAAGTAGTATTGTTTTCTAGTTTTGTGTCATGCTTACAAGGTTAAAGCTCAAAAGAGGAGAAGGGAGGCTAGTTGAAAGCCCTGAAGTTGGGTCAAGGTGAAGAAGAACAAGGTTGCCACAATCTCCAATACCATTTCAGCCTCAATTTGTAGTTGAGACTCCAGAGATCGTGTCTCATGAAGGAGAACCTACAAACATGATAGAAGATGAGAAGACCTTCAGAAAGGATTTCTTTGATATGACATAGATGGTGAAGGTCCTCTATGAAGAGAGGAATAGTAGGTTGCAAGGAGAAAGTTCCAAACCTCCCAAAGGAGAAGGCCCTTGAGGAGGAGGTAATGGAAAAAGAGGTAATGGGAATGGAGACAAACCTCCACCTTCTCCACCATATTCTTCATATTATTCTTCACAAGTATCTTCACACTTTTCCACTAATACAACCCTTACTCATACACATCATCAGTCTTCAAAAGGAACTGGTAAATAATATTTTCTAAAACTTGATGTTAAATTCAAGTTACCCATGTTTAATGGTTAAGTGAACGTAGAGGAGCTTGATAATTGGATTTGTTAGTTGGAGGTCTATTGTAGAAGTCATAACCTTCAAGAGGATGATACCAAAATTTAGTTGGCTTCATTGAGAATGAAGGGTGCAACACTCATTATGTGGGAAGAAAGGACTCAATATGAGATCAAAAAACATGGTAAGATCTCTATTACTTGGTATGATTTCATTGCTGCTATAAAAATAAAATTCTACCCTTTAGCTCATATGCAAAAAGCTATTATGAATTAGTAGAATTTTAGATAGCTAAAAGGTCCAAATGTTCAAGAGTATACTCATGAGTTTAGGCAAAGAGCTCTTATGCTAGGAGTAGACTTGCAGTGACAAGATACAATACATAGGAGGTCTGCATAGCTATCTTCGACACACCATTATCATGTTTAATCCCGCGAATATTGATGAGGTTTTTGTTCAAGCTACACATCTCGAAGCAAGAGGGAAAAATGTACAAGAAGAAGGTAAGAAGAAGTGATTCCAGAGTGGTGAAAAAGGAAATAAATCTAAAGGAAAGTAGAAGAATAATGCTTCTATTAAGAAATAAGGGGAGAAACCCATGTGCAAGAATTGTTCCAAAGAGGGCCATGATGAAGTGCATTGCTGGATACTTCATCCTGAATTAAGACTGAAGAAATTTAACAATAAAGGGAAACATAAGAAAAATCTGTTGTACAACAAGAGTTGGGTTTCAACTTAGGTGATGAAACAAAGATGGTAGCCACAGTCACTAAAGGAAAAGTTTTGGTAAAAAAAAGCAAAGAGGAATTTGTGGCAAGAACCAATGCAACAAATAAATCCAGCAACACTTCAAATGAAGAAAATAGAATTGAGTTTTTCCATATCAGAGTTATTTCCAAACACACCAAGATTGTTACGATGTTTGACAGTGGATCCTAGGCAAATTTAATTTCTACAGACTTAGTCAAGAAGTTGAATCTGGAAACTGTGCATCATCATAAACCATATCCATTGGGTTGGATAACCAAGGATGCAAATCTTCAGGTCACAAGGAAATGCATTTTTAGGTTTACTATTGTTGCCAATTTTGTTGATGAAGTCAAATTATATGTAGTGCCATTAGATATCTCTGGAATTGTGTTGGGAAGTTCGTATCTATATGGCCAGAAATATGTTTTCCAAATATTTGAGAAAAATATCATTTGTTGAAAGATGGAATGGAGTATATTGTGAGAGCCCATCATAGAAATCTTAATCTATCGATAGCAAGCGCAGGGAAAATGAAGTGACTGGTCAATTCCAGCAAGAATTTCATGCTCCTTATGATAAAGCAGAAGAATGAAATAGTGCGTGAATACTTTGCAGGCTGTGACGTGAAGCTGAAAGTCGAATTGGTTGATGTGTTCAATCAATATGGAGATGTGTTTCAAGAACCAAAGGGATTGCCACCAAAAAGGGGAATTCAGCACGAAATTCAACTACAACAAGACCGCTCACTCCCAAATATCGGTATGCAAGGAAAATTTTAAGGATGGAAGGTTATATTAAAGTTTAGAAACCTTGGAGAATCTTACTGGTCCCTAATATGCAAATTGTAAAATGTTTGGCTACATTTTCTAAAAATATTTAGATTTCTAATGATTTTATATTAGTCTATATAAAATTTTGGCTTTTTTTAAGGTAAAATAATTTTATACTATAAAATGTGATGAATTATATTTAAAAAAAAAATGAAAATTGGTGAATCCCATTTTTTGAAAAAACATTTAAAATTAGCCCACCTGCGAATATTAGCTCCTAAAATTTTCCCTGGTATGTATCGAATGTCAATTCTGGAAAGTTTAAAAATTCAAAAACAATTCCAGGAATTGTTAGATAAAGGTGTAATTCATCTCTCTACTTCGCCATGTGGTTCACCAATTGTTTTGGTACCCAAGAAAGATGGAACCTCATGCATGTGTGTAAATTATTGAGCTTTGAATAAAATTACCATAAAGAATTGATACCCACTACCCATAATAGATGATTTGCTAGATCAGTTGAAGAATGCAAAATATTTCACTAAATTAGACTTGAGAAGTGGATATCATCAAGTTAGAATAGCCTAGGAGGATATTTGGAAGACTGCTTTTAAAACCAAACAAGGATTTTTTGAGTGGCTGGTTATGCCTTTCGGCCTTTGCTATGCTCCAACTACATTCATGAGAGTTATGAATGATGTTTTAAGATCCTTTCTTGATGAGTTTGTAATTGTATATTTATATGATATTTTGATATTCAACAAATCACGAGAAGAGGATGTCAAGCATGTGAGGAAAGTGTTGGATGTCTTGAAAAAAGAACAGTTGTTTCTGAAGATGTATAAATGTGAATTCGGGAAAAATTCCTTAGTGTATTTGGGCCACATAGTTGGAGTAGGTGAGTTGAAGATTGACTCCTCTAAAGTTTTGGTCATTGTGAATTGGCCAATGCCCAAATCAGTCACAAAAGTAAGGAGTTTTTTGGGAGCAACGGAGGAAGTTCATTGCCAATTTCTCTTCCATATCATCTCCACTACATGATTTAACCATCATGAAGGTTGTCTTCTTGTGGGGATGAAAACAAAAAAAAAATGATGCTTTGAAACAAAATATTAGTTCAGCCCCTATTTTAGGATTGCAAGATTTGAAACAACCATTTGAAATAAAAACATATGCAAGTGACTACACCATGGGTGCAGTTATTTTACAACATGATTAGCCCATTTCATTTCATTCTTAGATTTTTAATGGTGTTGTTATTAACTATCCTACATATGATAAAGAGCTTTATGCATTGGTGCAAAGTGTGAAGAAATGGAAGGATTACTTAATGGGAAAAGAAAGCAGTATTCACACTGATCATCAACCTTTACAATATCTGCAATCTCAAACAAAATTGTAGCAATAAAGGAACTTTCATTGGATGGGATTCTTACAACAATTCCACTTGGTAATCAGGTACAAGAAAGGTATTTATAACAAAGTTTCTGATATGGTTTCTAGACCGGTTGTTAATGTAACCATTTTATTCAAGAATCATTCTGTTTTGATTGAAATTTATGTTTAACAATACACACATGATGTTGACTTTCAAGGTATATTCAAACTTGACTGAAGGTCACGAAGTTGAGGAATTAAACTGCCATTTACATGATAATCTATTGTATCATTTGGGAAAACTTTGTGTTCGAAAGGGAGAGAGAGTAAATGTCACAAGGGAAGCACACACTTCTCTTATTGCTGGAAATTTCGGTGTAAGTAAAACAATGGAAAATCTTCAGAGGTATTTTTACTCACCTCGTATGCTTGAAAGTGTGTCACATTTTATTAGAGTTTGTTCATTGTGTGTAGTAAGTAAGCCTAGTAGTAGGAAACTAGTATTGTACACACTACTTCCAGTGTCTTCATGTCCATGGGAGAGTTTTTCTATGGATTTGGTAGGAGGTCTTCCTTTATCAATAAAAGGTCATGATTATTTGTACATAGTTGTGGATAGGTTCAACAAGATGTGCATATTAATGCCTTGCAAAAAACAAATCACAGCTGAACAAACAACTCAGCTTTTCTTTCAAAATGTATGGGTTCATTTTGGATTACCTACTTCTTTTGTAAGTGATCGTGATTCCTGTTTTATTGGGAATTTTTGGTCAAATTTATGGAACTCGATGGACACCATGTTGAAGAAAACTACAACCTTCCATCCGCAAATAGATGGTCAAAATGAAGTGGTTAACAGGATAGTTATTCATTTGCTAAGAGGATATTGTAGCAAACATCCTAAGTTGTAGGATGAACAGTTGCATTATATTCAACATGCTTACAACTAAGAAAAACACTCTTCTACTCTAACTTTGCCTTTTGAGGCATGTCTTGGTTAATTTCCTAAATCGCTTTTGGATTTCATCTTTGAGAAAGATGTAGCTATAGATTGACATAGCAATATATCTAGAGCAAAGAAATTCATTGATAAAATTTAGTTGATTCACCAAACAGTTCAAGAACAACTAGAAAAGAGTCAAGGCAAGTATAAGGCAAGGCATGATAAGCATCGTGTGGATCATCAGTTTCAAGTAGGTGATGAAGTTTGGCTTTACATTAGCAAGGAAAGGCTTCAAGGTGAAGGTAAAAAGCTAAAACCAATCCGTTATGGTCCATTTACAATTCTGAAAAAGATTGGTAATAATGTTTTGAACCTTGATTTGCCTTCTTATATGAAAATTTATTCGTTGTTAATGTTGAAAATTCGAGATTGTATGAACCTCCTTTGATTGAATATTAAGGAGAAAGTGTACAGATTCTATCAATTGAATATTGTTCTCTAGAATTTATTGATGAGCTTCAACAAGACACCATACCTAACAGAAGAACGAGGTCATCAAAGAGGGGAAATCTTGATTATCTTCGAGTGGATATCAAAGGTACAAATCCATCAAAAGCCAAATGGATTAAAGAGGGGAAGATGAGGGAACAATACTCTCATCTGTTCAATAACTAAATATAATTTTTTGGGGTCCAAAAGACTTCCAATGGGGAGGAGTGATCAAGTGCTCAAAATTATGCTAAAAATTCAAAGCGTCAGAATCTTGATAAACTCATCTTCAGATCGAAGAGCTGATCATTCTGATTCCAACAGTGTGAACAACACTTAAATCTAAGCTCATATGCAGAAGTCAGAGCAAGTCAAAGAATAAGTTTGACTTGTCCACATGGCAGGATTAGATGACGTGGAAAATTCGTTCAACGAATGAGGAGGCACCAAGTGGTAGGCTGCCATTAGCCCTCGCATATCAAAAATCACAAAATACAGGCGGAAAGGTGTCACTGAATCGACCCCGAGTAGAGAAGGGATGCGATGTGATAAATCGCAAACGCAGATCAATGAGGGGGGGACAGTTTCAGTAATCAGTCTAGTGTTGTGGTGCGATGGATTGGCTGGGGTTGCAATGTGATGGATTATAGATTGCAATCACAACTCGTAGTAAAAACAAAGACCTGTAACAAGTTATCTACAGATTATGAAATGCGAAAGGGATCCCAGATGTGATTGGCTTATAGGATTTGGTTAATACCTCCGTTGGGTCTACCAATATTGAAATCACACATCGACCGCTATCTTTACAAACCTTAAGACCACCAGACTTCACCTATTGTGATTTGCGATTTGGCTGACAGAATATGGCCCACTGTGCGGTGAAATGTTTTCCTAGTTAGCGGATTTTAGGCTGAATTTGATGATTAGTGGCTGAAAAAGGGGAATTTGTTGAGAAAATTGTGGGAGAACTAGGAGAGATCATAACTTGTTCATTTCTTATACAAATTAGGTGCAAAAAAGAGTCAATTCTAGTAGTTGTGGCTATTATGAACTCATTGAGACAGGTTTCAGAGGCATTTGAACATTGTACACACACTTTTGTTGTAATTTTGAGCATAATAGAGAGGCCCAAGCATTGGAAGCTAGACAAAGGAGACATAGCCCAGGGGGGGTGAACTCCTCATCAAATCTCTGTGTTGTGTGTTGTATTTTGATGTTCTTTGCTATTATTTTGCTGTTGTTCAATATATGTTTTATGTTAAATTGTTTATAACATTTACATAAGAAACTCCAATGGGAATCAATTAATTAAGCAACAAATGGTGAATCCTTAAGCACTTGATAAGAAAATGATAAGCATCTTGGGTATTATTCTGAATGGGGAATTAGCACATCATCACTAATATGCTCCATATCAGATCATTAACTCAAATAACTAAAAATATTCATGAGATGGCCTCTTTAGACTCTTTCATGATGACTGATGAACTCCATAATCACGTCTTAATGATGACACCACATGACCTTTCATCTCATCCTTCCAAATAAGACCTTTTGACTTTAGAGACTTTACATGACATTTGATACCTAAAACTTATACCTATTATTTACAAAAGTCCCCTTTAAACTCTAATACTCATGAAATCAAGACCAACATTTACAAATTGACTTCAAATGCATAGAAATACTTATATGACTAAGATCCATATAATATAGGACCCTAACATTGGCTCCTTTGGAAATGGCATCCTCCCTGTGAGGTGCCCAGAATATGTAGACCAAGTGCCTAATCCATTAGGCTATTTCCAATCTTGAAACCTTAAAATTGATTGTTTCTCTCATTTTTAAATGGAGCCAAATGAAAACTGAAACTGAAACTTGAAACCCATTCTAATCCTCAAACTGAACCAAATCCAATATTCAAACTGTTCAAATTGAAACCTAAATTGTACACTGAAAATTCTGCTGCAAATTGAAACTCAAAAGAATGCTCAGGGTGCTAAGGTAATTCATCACACCTACCTACTCAAATTTACTAGAAACATCTACTACATTAGGTAATAGAAAAATTCCAGTGTAACCGTAAAAGAAAGTGGTTATTTGATCATTTTCTGCTCATATTTTCCTCAAGAAGACAGAAAAAATTAGAATATGACAACTCCAATTCCAGGTGAAACAAATAACCTTGATCCGAGAATACTACACTTTTCAGATTTTCTGATGATCGCATGATTGTAACAAAATAATATTTAAAAGAATGAAAGCCTACCCTTTCTTGAAAACTAGCAAAAAGATAAGGATCTCTTTCATTAATAGTTGATCGTTCTTCAATGTGATTAAGTTGATTCTCCTAAAAAATGGCAGTAAGATAGTGCCAATTTTTCTTCTATCTTGAGGGATATATGGTAAGCGTCTGCAACAATTTTCAAAGATAAAATATCCAATTCATCTTGTATTTCAAATCTTAGGCCATTAATATATCTAGCTAGATTTTCTTCATCGACTTCCACATGACTAGACCTTATGCTTAATCTCTAAAATTCTTTTGTATATTATTTTACAAACATGAATTTATGCTTGATTTTTTGCATCTATTAAAAAAAAATTTAACTGATAGTCTTGAGGAAGAAATTTACCTTTGAACTTTTCTACCATATGATCCCAAATAGTGATCTTCCCTTTTCCTTTATTTCTCTACTAAGCTTGCATGCTATCCCACCATAGTGCATCATGTCCTTTTAATCTAGTCACCGAGAACTTGACTTTCCTATCTTCAACTACATTTTCATAGTCAAAATATTATCCATGGCACCGATCCAGTTGATAATTTCTTCAAGGTTTAAGTTTCCCTCACACATAGGCACTTCCAATCTTCGCTTGCTTCTTAATCCTGTGATCATCTTGACCATTTTATCTTCTAGAGTTTCTTCTTCAGCTTCAACTTCTTCTTTTGAGGTTTCTTTTGGTTTGCTGATATCATCAATGTCAACGTATCTTCTGTGTGTTATCTCTAATGCATCTAATCTCATTCGAATATGTCTTACTTCATCGAGTAATACTCGGTTGGTAGTTGGTTTTCCTCGACCACTTCCATCTCCCTTGGCTTCTCTAGTTCTATGCACTATATTTATCTTTTAATCAAAATAAGGGAAATAATTATTTAAATTTACCAATTCCTTAAATTATTCCCTTTAATAAGTGACCCTTCCTTTTGGAATTAAGAGTTTTATAAAATAACAATAATATATTGTAAAGGTACAAAGCATCTTTCTTTTGAAATTAAAATAAAGTACCTTTATCATTCACGTTTACAAACATGTATATGGAATATGGAAATAAGGTATTAAATATGGAATACCACATGTTTTATGATACTCTTCTTATCAGTCTTTATGCACAGACTTCAATCCCATAACACGTTCATAATGCTTCAAATTATATCTCTCACAGATCTCCACATGCAGGTCTCTAATGTCGACTTCAAATTAAATACAATCATGTAAACTCCACTTGCATTAGTCAAAAAAATGTACAAAGCTTCATGCTATGCATGTCCTCACACAACTGATGCTCTAACACTCCAGATCAAAGTTTATTTTGGCTCCCTCTCACTGCATCAATTCCCTGGGAATCAACCAAAAATGTTGAAGAGAGCATTCATACAATTGCCAACAATGTCTTTCTTCTGCAAATGCTGAGGAAAAATCTACATCTCAGCCTTTTGAATTACTCCAACGTTATACCTTCCTCACAACTCCAATTCCACACAGCATCACACTGCCGCTATAACCATTCGTTTAAAGAAGGAAAACATGCATAACAGCTACGTGTAACTCACCACAGAGAGCTCCATGCTCAGTTTAAGGATTGATACTTTCATTTGTTCGAGTAGAACTTGCTCTTTCACAAGTCTGTCTATGCTTAGCTTTTTCCATGATGCACTCTACAAACTACGTTCCAATTGATAGATCCATAACCTTTGCTTTGATACCAAAATTTGATGCAAAGACCAGATGAGGAATTTACTCATATAAACAAACATAACATTCATTAAATTGTTTTCTCTCCAAATTTGGGTGTTACAAATTAATTACGTGGCTATTTATTATTGAGGAAGAAAACCCTCAAATTCCTTGAACAGAAAACTACTTCCTACATATTTGGAGGAATTTGAGAGAAATCCTCTCAATTCTAGGAATCTATTCTAACTACTTAATCTCTAACAAATTCTAGAAGTATCCATAAAATCTAAAATTTTCTAAAATTCTCCAAATTAAATAAATATGTAAATATAAAATAAGAGATGCTCCTGCATTAGTAATTCCAGTGCTTGGGAAGAAATCTTAGCTAGATACTCTGGCAGGCCCCTCTTGGGTGTCATCTCGCCCTGCATGCACATCTGCACCTTAGTCATCGACCTAGTAGGGTGATGGTCAAATGTAGGTCTCGTCTCAGGAAACCTCTCAAAAAATAAACAAAAAATCGCTAAAGTGAAAGGGAAGTTCAACCTCCCATATATCATCACATGACATCTATCTAAATCCCCACAAAACTACCTCAAAAAATTGTAAACCGTATGATACATCATGGGGCTTGCATCTAAGAATCGACATAATACAAAAGAGTGAAACTAATGCGCTGCCCGTAGCTAGTATAGTGTGCAATGGTGGTCACTAATAATGACAGGAACCTAGCCTCCTGTGCAACAAAAGAATAAATTCATATCTTTCCACCATGCACCTGAAAATCTACTGGACATACTACATTACCCCCAACATATCTCTGAGAATAAAAAAGTTGACTCTCTACTGTAACCCCATGGAGGACATCTAGGAACTTAGGAGAATCCTCCCCTCTCCTAGATAGGCCAATGATAAAATATATGTTCTCCTCAGATGGCATATAACATGTCTCAGGACCGACATGGAAATACTGCTCCTGCATATTCCTCTAGCAGATCAGTTGTGCTAACAAGCCAGAGTGCACTTTTAGGGATGTAGCCTCCTTATAGTGCTTAAGGAGGCCTACATTCCTCAAGAGCACTCAGGTTGGTGCACTAATAAGGAAAGGGTATAAATCCCTCTCCCTCTCTTTGTCCTCCCATGGTGAGACCACATTGTATTAGTCTGCCATTTTCTCCTGGTCCTGCCACTGCTCCCTCTGTTGATGACTCCGCTACACAATTGACATATAAATATATCAACCTCATACATAAATCATATTTTTTTATTATTACGTAAAAAATGTATTTATAAATATGGAAACATAACTTTCAACTAAAAATAATAATAAAAAATCTGAGGTGTGCCAAAAAAATAGTAAAGTGTCGGGTCTAGTGCGCTATTAAACACAACATCTCTACAAACAATGCATACATACATATGATGTACCAATTTTGGTTCGCATACATACATTTTCAACGTAATGTGTCTAGACAACCTTACACACCAGAGCATATTTATAACCTTTTCGCATCAGTATAGAACATTCAGGTTATCGAACTCTTCAAGCTATATTTTTTAATATTTTGTATGCGGTGCAATTGGTAAATATAAACGAATTGGCCATAACCTAAAAATGTACACACTAACAGATAATTTATAGCTTTTACTGGTACACTGTAATTTACGAAACACACTATGAAAACCACAGTGCGTTAGGTTCACTCACTGAACTATAGTTCACGCTGTAAATTTATAGGGAGCACCACTGCTATTGTGAGCCAAACTTGTCGAACGCACCGCAAAACAATTTTTGTTTTTCAAAAAATAGTGAATTTTTTAACTTATTTTTCAATTCTAATTCGCTAAAAAATTAAATTAGAGAGGAAAATAGACATTACTTAGACATTTGGTTGTCGGGGAGGCATGGTTAACACCTTATTGAGAAAAAAAAATTTCACCACTGTTTGAGAAAATTGGAAATCCATGCACTAAGCATGATACAAAAGGATGGTGAGCAAGAGAAGCACTGACATAAGGGTGCTTGAGTGAGGCATGAGTGGCACCTGTGCTTTAGAGCTCTACAACACTATAGATGGTAAAAATAAAATTTATGGTTGGTAGGTTTTTTTTTTTATTTAACTCTATTTCGATGTGTTATCATAAACGCACTAGTGCGTACCATCTCCAAGAGCACCGGATTTTTTAAATTAGAAACTTGATAGTGGTGCTCTTTTTAAGATGCACTAGGGAATTTTAATACATTAACCACACCGATGCTTCATGGGACTATAACATCACATTTTCTTTAAATTAAAAATCGCCTACCAATGATCTTTCGCAAACTCATTGGGGTGTTTTAATACATGAAAACAATCAGTGCTTCGTGGGAATATAACACCATATTTAAAAATATATATATTAAAAACCCTATAGCGAAGCTATTGCTAAGATTCACTAGGAAATTTTAAAACATGAACTGCACAAATGCTTCCTGGGAATATAGCACTGCATTTAAAAAAAATTAAAAACCCCTTAGTAGTAATCTTTCTAAGGCTGACCGAGATGTTTTGATGCATGAACAATATTGGTGCTTCATTGGAATATAGCACCACATTTTATTTTTTTTTAATTAAAAACCTATAGTAGTTCTCTTTATAAGTATGCACCAGGGCATTTTAATGCAATAATAGCACTGGTGCTTCAAGTGGATATAGCACCAACATTTTTTTAAATTTAACCTTTATCCAGTGATATTGAGTAGTGTAAGCACTGATGTGTTGTATAATGTGTACGCACTGGGGCATTAGGGTACTGGTTTAGCACCAGGTCGTTGTCACAGTATATCACGAGATTGGGAAAAATGGATTTTACGACCAACATTTTTGTAAATTTCACTGTTTTCTGGTGCTATCAAGTAGTATACACACTAATGCTGTTTTTTATTTAGCACACTATTTGTTTTAAATAAATATTCCATGGTGCACCATGTTTTATCAGGTACTGATTCATTTATATATTATATATGCCCCATTAAAAAAATATGCTCACCCACCTTCATTAAAAACAGATCTTTGGGCTATTTTTATAGGGGCTTTTGTAAAAACTTCTGCTAGAGGGTCTTTTCCTTGTAGTGATTGGAGATAGATCCATGTGGAACAGGTTCTTCCAAAAGTGCCTCCCTCACTAAGAGGGAATGCTGGTTTTGGTAGCTTGAGTAGGTACTTCTACACAAGCCTTATGTCTAGGCATGTAGAAGTCACCCACATTCTTCTTATATCTAATGTGAGCAAGTTATTGATGTAACTTAGCCTAAGTATAACTTAGGAAAAAAATCATATTTATATGTTGGATTATTGAGCCTAAAGAAACTTAGGAAAAATAAAGAAATTTACTTTAATGAGTAAGTTTTAATCTTAGTTGTTGATATCAAGTGAGGCGAGATTTAATATCGACTATTATCACATTGAGATTAGGGTTAAGGTTAGTGATATAGCTTAGTGTAAAGTTATAAAAGCAAGGTTAGAGAGAGGGACAAGACACACTAGAACAACACATTAATGAGAGTAGAATATCAATAAGCGATGTGCTAGGTCCAAGGGAGTGCAAAGAGGATGTAAATATAGATCTAAAGAAAAGATTGAGCACTGATCTAGGGCAAATCCACTAGATGAATTTAGGTTAACTGTATTATGTATTTTATTAGGTGGGATATCATCTGAGGACGCGAACCCACATAAGTTTGGATTTTTTAATGAAAACATGTTGGGAAGAAATGTGTCTGTGTTATTATGTTTGAGATCATTATATTTGCTTCCACTAAAATTTATTTTCTTAAGAGCCTAGCTATGTACTTATTCATTAGATCAATTTATCTGCTAGGAATTAAATCCCGAGTACTAGGTTTGCAATAAAAATGACATAACCATCACAATTATCTACCATATAAAACAAGATAACTATGACATACCACTTGTAGGCCAATGGACACATGGAAGGAAGAAATAAAATCCTTGAGACCATTATGAAAAAGAATATTTAACTTCAACTCAAGGATTTTACAAAAAGCATTCATAAACATTATGGGCTTACAAAACCATGTGGAACAACACCATGTTGTGTACTCCATATGAGCTAAATTATGGAAAGCAAGCTATCCTAGCATAGACATAGAGGTGAATACTTGATGACAATATGATAGTTGGGCATGGATCTATCTAAAGCACAACACCAACGATTTCATCAGATCAATGAATTGGATGAGCTTCTTTAAGATGCCTTATGTCACACATCCATCATTTAGCAATGGAGGGATAAATGGCATGTCAATTCATAAATAATAATGAATTTAAAGTTGGATATAGGTCCTTACTATTAGATTCTCAATTCGAATTCAATAAAAAATTCCATATTCAATGGCTAAGAGATTATGAGATTGATATTGTACATGATAATGGGTGTGGAATATTTGTACCATTGATGAGGCTAGAAGTCCATTAATGGCTAATGGGCACACAATTTGACTATAAAAAAATACATTACCCAAAGAAGAATTTTTGAATAACATTAGCAATGGTTGATCCAACAATGATCATGAGATAGTTCATTTAGGTGGATCTCCATTATCTACACACACAACACACACACACACACACACATAGAATCCAATTGTGAAAACCCTTTGGGCACAACTAGAAAAGTATCATATGAATACTAGTCCACTAGGATATGGTACTTAAAATATCATTAAATGAAAATTTCTCTAATGTTTACTGAGTTACAAGCTTCTAGATCCCATAAACATGTCATTGCAACACCAATACCTTGAAATTTGTTGCAACATATTACTAATGCTACAACACCATCCTAATGCTATGATACCCTATTGATGCTAGAATATAATGTTGTTGTTACAACAAAAAAGCATTGATAGATGCTACAACATTGGAACATTGAGTGATGTTGTGACACCATCTTGATGTTGTGATGCCATATTCAAACTGTAACACAATTTTCTTGATGTGATATTAGAACATATCATGATGTTATAACACCTTACTGAAGCTACAATAACACACTAATGCTACACCACTTTGTAAAAGCTATAACACCTTGTGATGATGCAACACTCTATCAAGGCTGTAATGCCTCTTGATGATGTAACATTATTGAACCTACAAATTTTCCAATACCCAAATGACAGAGGCATTCCACCATGAAATGACACAATAATAGGTCATGACTATGCCACAAATGGATGTGTGACTTATCGACCAACATAACCTCAACTGTATGATGTCATAAGCATCGACTTCAACCAAATTTTAAACTCCATGAATGAGGTAATCATTAAGGTTATGCATACCCTCCTTATACATGATGTGTTTTCATTTTATTGACATAAAATGTGATTTGTTCGACCTATTTTCTCATCAAACATGACATTCATTGGACACAAGTGGCCATTAATCTTGTTGGGGAAAAATCATAATGGCCTGTTGACCTCACCACCACCGCAACCTATCCTACACCTTTGCATGATATTTTGACAGTGGATGGAATTAACTATGTCCTTAACCATGATTACCTTGACCGACACACCATGGAATTTCTCCAAAGGTGGTAAGTTTTGGGTTTCTATTATTCTCCTGCTATGAGAGTGCTATATACATTCTTTGCAATTGAGCTAGTTAAACATACTATTTTTTGCTATGCAACCATGGGTGGCTCACTTATTTTTAAAATTCACAACTAGGGCCAAACTCCATGTGGGTCATATTATTTATGGCAGCTGATATTTTTATTGGATACCTCTCATTGAGAGGTGTAGGATTGATCTAAAGATGATCCGATTCCGATAAGTATTTATGAAGTTATGAATTTATTTATGTTATGGACAAATTATTAAGTTGGCCACTAACTTATGTAGGCTCACAAGCCCAACAATCATGTCTATTCAACCTCTACGTTTTAGTATATATAGAAGAGGACTTCAAGTCATTTCTACACACACTTGGATCTCTTTCTCTCTCTACTTGTCTTTGGGTTTTAGTAGGAGGAGATATCCTAAGGAAAAGCCGGAAAAGCCAGAATTGCCGAAAAAGCCAGAAAAGATGGAATTTTTGGAAAAGCCGAAAACGCTAAGAAAGCCGGAAATACTGAAAAATCCAAAAAATCCGGAAAAGCCGGAACTGTTGGAAAAGCCGGAACTGCTAGAAAAGCTGGAAATGCTAGAAAAGCCAGAAATACTGGAAAAGACAGAAAAGCTAGAAAAGCCAGAAAAGCCAGAAAACTCGGAAATGCAGGAACTATTGGAACTACCAGAAAAGTCAGAATTGCCAGAAAAGCCGAAACTACCAGGAACTACCGAAACAGTCGGAGCATCTGTCTCCGAAGGAAGGTAGCATGATGTATGAGATCATGGGCAACATAATAAGCAACATGATGATATGAGCATGGGCAACATAATAAGCAACATGATTATATGAGCATGGGTAGCATAATGATGCATGATGATATAAGCATGGGCAGCATAATGATGAATGAGATCATGAGCATGGGTAGTTTGATGATGAATAAGACCATGGAAGATGTAGCATGATTAGCAACATGAAGATGAGAGTAGCTTAGTCATCAAGGTTCAACACATGTGACAATACAACGAGGTGTCACACGGTAATGTGCAGCAAATAGACGAGATGCAACACTATGATAGGTGAACAAGTCACCTTAGAGAATTAGTTGAAGCAATGTGTCTTCAACTGATCTCATGCCAACATCAAAAGTCAAAGTGATTGACTTCTATTGTAAATGTAGTATCTCTCTCACTTTCTCTGTTGAAATTTGAAGAACATAAAAGAAGAATTGATCAAAGGTTTCCCCACATAGGGGTTTGTCCCTAGCTAGTGCCACATCTTGTGTCCTCTTGTCTTGGCTTGTCTTCTGCGATTTATATTTATGTTCTATCTGTAGTTTACTTTATGTTGATGTGATTGCTAATGTGGAAAAGAAATTGAAATAAATTGCTCTAGCATATAACATACCTAAAATTAACATGGTATCAGAGCTAAGGTGAAGACAATGCCCAAGAAAGAGTGAAAGAGCAATCACCAAAGACAATATGGACAAGACAAAAGGATCAATGGGTTCCACATCTCTCTTCTAAGTTCACAAAGGGTGAAGTCAAAGCAGAACATATTATCAGAATGGCGTAGTGGAAGTTTCTGATGGCTCATCTAAAGATCACTTCATTGGGAAGTTCGGATCTAAAGGTGGAAGGAAAGGCAGATGCCTTGGTTGCAATAAGTTCGGCCATTATGAGAAGGAGTGTCCAAAGGTAATGCAGGTCATCAAGGAAATGGTCGACTCTTCAAAGAAAGCAAGGAACCCCGAATCACTTTTATGTACCTGATTGCAAGAAAAACCTGGTGTCCATCAACAGTGTAAACTTTGAAACGGGAACTGATACTGTTACCCGTTTCATAGAGATAGCAAAAAAGTGACCTGATTTTGAAAAGTGGCGATGCAGAACACACATATTTTTTTAGAGCATAGTTTTTGGCATTTTAATTTTTTTTATGTACATTGTGTTTTAGAATGTTAGTGATTTGCATACTGATTTAAAAAAGTGGTGATTTTGCATCAGGCCCGTTTTTTAAAAGGCCTATTTTTTGACATTAAATTTTCAAATGTATGAAATGTAAATAATTATTTTCTAAATTTAACAATTTTTTACACTTTAAATTTTTTAATATATTAAGTGTGGATATTTTTTTTTAAATGTTACATTTTTTTTGCAATTTAAAATTTTTATGTCAATTTTTTTCAACATAACAAAAGAAAAAAAAAAATATATAAAAAAGACAAAAAAACATAAAATGTAAAAAAAAAAAAAAAAAAGACCAAAAAAAAAAAAAAAACAAAACAAAAATTAAAAACTTATAAACCATAAAAAGAATTTGAAGAAAAAAAAAGAAAATTTAAAAAACTATAAGATTAAGTAATTACAGATAGAAAATAAATTAAAAGCATTAACAAAAAACTACAAAAAATAAATAAAACAACTAGATTAAAAAGAAAACAATAAAAATATAAAAAACTATAAAATCAAGATTAAAAAAAAATGAAAGAAAAAAACCTAAAAAAACAAAAATACACTCAAATTAAAAAAACAAAAAACATTAAAATGAATATACATATATTCAAAAAAAACTAAAAACCATTTATGTTATATTATATATATATTATATATATTATATATATATATATATAATATATATATATATAGTATTTAGAAAAAACATGTAAAAATTAAAAAAACCATATATTTTAAATTTTAAAAAATAAAAAACATTTAAAACTTTAAAAAAACATATATTTACAATTAAAATTTTAAAAAACATATATGCATGTAGATCAGTCACCCAAGGCCATGCCCCCACGGGTGGTCAGGCTGTGGCTATTCGATTCTCAGCTCCATGAGCGGTCAAAGGGTGGCTATCCGATTCTCAGAATCAGATAGCCACCGCCCGACTACCCCCATGGGGAATCGGGCAATGACTATCCGATTCTGGAAATCGAATAGCCACCGCCTGACCACCCCCACGGGCAGCCGAGCAATGGCTATCTGATTCTCGGAATCGGATAACCACCACTCGTCCACCCCCACGGGCGATTGGGCAGTGGCTATCCGATTC
>APFE031238522.1:166661-243331 GCA_000404065.3 Pinus taeda
TTTTAATTTTATGTTTTTATTATTTTTTTGAAATTTTAATGTTTTTCGGAGTCATGATAAAATCTTTTATACCATTATGTCAAAATGTTGAAAATTTACCCTAGAAAAAAAAAAGTGTTATTCCAACATCAACACTTTTCACTTTGAGGGTGTTTTTTCCACAATTTTTGCACATAAAAATTCAGTTTTACTAGCATTTTTTAAAAATGTTGAAAATTGACCCTAAAAAAAAGTCATCTTTTCAGTATCAACACTTTTCATTTTCAGGCTATTTTTTGCACAATTTTTGCTCAAAAAAATCTTTTTCACTGCGATTTTTAAAACATGTTCAAAATTGACCATAAAAAAAAACCATCGTTCCAGTATACACACTTTTCATTTTTAGCACTGTTTTTCATGCTTTTTTGGGGTTTTTTAGCTAGAGTTCTCGTTTTGAGTTTATAGTTCCCGTTTCAAAGTTTACATTGTTCATCTCAGAAATGGAAGTCAAAGGTTTCAGGGTGGGACTCATCGATGGAAAGGTACATGTTTGGAAATATATGTTTCAAAGATGTTTTTGAGTTCAGGGTTGTATCAAATTGCAGGAAGTCCACTGGGGACCATGTCCATTGTCATGTAGCATCGAAGGTTTGTGAGTCAGATGGTGATAGGGATGCCTAAATTCAAAAGAAGCATGAAAGTACATGTTTGAGATGTACCAAAGGAAAATCTTACAAGGGGACCATTCCCCTAATGTAGCAGGTCCACAGGTCTGGAACAACCCAAAGGGTCTAAGATTGATAAACAGGAATCTCACATATGTAGGTGGAAGAAAACCCTCTATTGCTTGAAGGCAAACACGTCAGGCATAGTATGAGAGGATCGATAGCTGTCTGATAAAGCTGAGATTACTAGGAGTGAAACGGATCCAAACCATCCAAAGGTTGTGGATGATAGACCTCTCATACCAACACCTTATGAGGATGACCTACTTCTAATAGGTGTAGACCCTCTCATTTGCAGAAGTAAGAGGGAGTTGGATTCCAAATGTGGAATGGTAAACTGCAAGCCTGTGACTACCTCGAGGATATTAACTTTCAGAAATTATATGGTAGTGATGTCGGACAAGATTTGGGAAATGCCTCTGAATCTCATAAACTCATTCGCGTTGATGTTCTTGGTGAACTTCCGTCCAAACATATGTTTTGCATTTAGCATGGTGAGCTCATATTTGGTTGAACCTCACTAGATTGGTGCCAAGAATCTTCTGAGATGTCTTGAAGGCACAATATCTCATGGATTGAGATAGACTGCCAGAAATATGAAACTACATGATTATTCGAATGTTGATTGGGTAGGTAGTGTGGAGGATCACTAGAGCACTTGTTAGTGTTGCTTCTCTTTGGATTCTGCTTCGATATAATGGATGAGCAGGAAGCTCTTCAAGTGAGCTGTTTGTACCATTGTGATTCTCTGTGACAACCAGAGGTGGGATTCGATTATTAAAGAATCCCGTATTCGACGATTGCTCCAGCAGATAGGCATCAGACACTACCTTATCTGGGATATGGTAAGTCTATGAGCAAGGAAGCTCCATCCTATGAGATGATGTATAGGTTGCTACACTTTGGCTAAGCCCTGGGGGAAAGATCACATCTGTGATTTTCCTGAACGACTTCGAGTCATCAAGAGACCCTTGTACAAGGGTCCTACATGTTGTATACATTGAGCTCTGGGAGCTTTGGGGGCTTGTGGTTCTTACTGGAGCAACATACGACCACAAGGTGACTCACCCTCTCTTGGTGGTGCGCACTGGGACAGGATGATTCGCTTTCCTGTGGATAGGATGATTCGCTTTCCTGTGGACATGATGATTCGCTCTCTTGTGGGACAGGATGATTCGCTCTTCTATGGACAGGATGATTCGCTCTCTCGTGAACAAGATGATTCACTCTCTTGTGGGACAAGATGATTCACTCTCTTGTGGGAAAAGATGATTCACTCTCTTGTGGGACAGGATGATTCGCTCTGCTGTGGACAAGATGATTCGCTCTCCTATGAACAAGATGATTCGCTCTTTTGTGGGACAAGATGATTCGCTCTCTTGTGGGACAGGATGATTCACTCTCCTCTGTAGTTGGATGATTAATTCTCCTGTGAGGTCTTGATGATGTGTTCTCCATGATGATTGTGTAGCAGGATGGTTAATTCTCCTATGAGGTCTGGATGATGTGTTCTCCATGACGATTGTGTAGCAGGATGATTAATTCTCCTGTGAGGTCTGGATGATGTGTTCTCCATGACGATTATGTAGTAGGATGATTAGTTATCCTGTGAGGCCTGGATGATGTGTTCTCCATGGCGATTGTGTAGCAGGATGATTAGTTCTCCTGTAAGGACATGATTGATTAAGTTCTCCTGTCAAGGAATCCTACCCATGCAGTTTGGGACTCATGGGAAGTACCTCTCATCTGATCAATGAGTGGGGAAATGAGGATAGGGACCATACTAGTACTGATGGATGCATCACTGTATCTACCATACTCCCTATGCTAGGATGACCTTCATTGATTTTGGATCAATGATATTAGTCTGGGACCAGTGGTACATACTCTGAGACTTACTTCGAGTCAGTAGAGTATTGGTCTAGGACCAGTGGTAGGAGTTGTACCTACTATGAAACTGACTTTGGGTCAATTGAGGATTGGTCTGGGACCAGTGGTACACAATCTGAGACTAACTTCGGGTCAGTGGAGAATGGTATGACACATTCTCGATCAATTCTTCTTCTTCATGGTTCAACAGAGCTAAGTTGAGTAGAGCAGAGCCATAAGAGATGAACAGAGCTAGCAGAGCCAGCAGAGCTGAGCAGACCAGAGTAGATACAACAGAGCTGAGCAGCGCTAAGTTGAGCAGAGCATAGCCAATAGAGTTGAGTAGAGCAGAGCAAATCCAGCAGAGCTAAGCACAGTAGAGAAGAGCCAACAGAGCTTAGCAGAGTAGAGCAGAGCAAAGCCAGCAGAGCCATCAGAGCTGAGTAGAGAAAAGTAGAGCCAATAGAGCAGAGCAGAGCCAACAGAGTAGAGCAGAGCCAACAGAGCTGAGAAAAGCCAGCAAAGCTGAGCAGAGCAGAGCAGAGCTAGTAGAGCTGAGTAGAGTTAGTAGAGCTTAGCAGAGCAGTGTAGGGCACTGATAGCAGAGATAGTACAGTTAGACATATGGATCAACATATGGAGTTCTCCTGATCTGGATCTTGGGAGGAGGCCCCCAAGATCTAAAAGATTGAAATGGATCTTAGGAGGAGAGACCCCCAAGATCTGAAAACTTGCAATGGATCATGAGGGAAAGGCCCCCAAGATCTGAAAACTTGAAATTACCAGAAGAAAAATAGGAGAATGCCCAATAAACAAAACCACAAAGAAACTTTTTATTAAAACCTAAGTGGAAATAAACCAGCTAGGGCGATGGTAGCTTATCTCTGAGAAGAGGTGTGTGGCTACATGCCTCTAAACTGTAAAGGCTACATTGTGGCGGACAATCTGTCCTTTTACAAAATGTGTCTTGTTACTTATAGTATTTTTCTGTTACAATACCACGGGTCAATTCCATGGGTGAATGAATACCATGGGTGGATTTTACAATACCACGGGCGGATGCCATTTACAATACCATGGGTAAATTCCATGGGTTGATGAATAATATGGATGGATGAGTACCATGGGTTGATGCCATTTTCCATTCGGATCATTCCTCCCTCCTTAAGAAGCAATGGTCCCCATTGCGTAAAGTTCCCTTCTACGAAGCCTTTGTTGAATATGAAGAGCCACTGAAGATAAGGGTTTTATGTGGTTAACCCAAAACCCTAATAAACGACGATCCAAGGATAGAGATACCCTGTAATGCTTGTGACCAACTATGATTCTGACAGTGTGCGGCCTAGCAATTGGACATCGATGACAAGGATTTTATGCGGTTGACCCATAATTGGTTGCTGATGAAGTAGCAGGTGCCTACATAGCATGGGGTGGGAGGGCACATCTCCAAATAATCCAAGCCGAATGCCGCTTTGTTGAAACTGATGAATGTGAAGCAGGTGCCTACTAAAGTGGGGTGGGAGAGCACGTCTCCAATGGGAACCCACTCCGAATGCTGCTCCAGAATTAAAATGGACATAACTCGGCCAATATAACTCAGAATATTTATTATAACCTGTTTTTAGAAGCAGAAGGATCATTTTGCATCTTCCCGTGAGTTGGAAATCCTCATCTGGACACTCTGAGATCTCAAATGTGCGCTGCAACAGTTCCACCGTCACAAAAATTCTGATAAAATAGGTGATTTTAAATCAGCGATATCTCCCACATCCGAACTCCGATTCGACCCATTTTTTTTTTGAAATTGGGTGATTGTTCGAGAGGAATCTAGATATGGTAGTTTTTTTTTTTGTAAATTTTGTACCAAATGTTTCAGATCTGATCTGCAAAGTTGCCACCAAAAAAAAAATTTCCTGCAAAAAAATTGAGATTGAAATATGCATGAAACCCTCATTCTCATGGAATCGTAACCTGCTCTGATACTACTGATCCGGATCTTGGGAGGAGGCCCCCAAGATCTAAAATATTGAAATGGATCTTGGGAGGAGAGACCCCCAAGATCTGAAAACTTGCAATGGATCATGAGGGAAAGGCCCCCAAGATCTGAAAACTTGAAATTACCAGAAGAAAAATAGGAGAATGCCCAATAAACAAAACCACAAAGAAACTTTTTGTTAAAGCCCAAGTGGAAATAAACTAGCTAGGGCGATGGTAGCTTATCTCTGAGAAGAGATGTGTGGCTACATGCCTCTGAACTGTAAAGGCTACATTGTGGCGGACAATCTGTCCTTTTACAAAATGTGTCTTGTTACTTATAGTATTTTTCTATTACAATACCATGGGTCAATTCCATGGGTGAATGAATACCATGGGTGGATTTTACAATACCACGGGCGGATGCCATTTACAATACCATGGGTAAATTCCATGGGTTGATGAATAATATGGGTGGATGAGTACCATGGGTTGATGCCATTTTCCATTCGGATCATCTCCCTATTTGAGAGGGAGTGTTAAAATTGGAAACTAGGGCCAAAATCCATGTGGGTCATATTATTTATCGCAGTTGATATTTTTATTGGATCCCTCTCATTGAGAGGTGTAGGATTAATCTAAAGATCATTCGATTCTGATAAGTATTTATGAAGTTATGAATTTATTTATGTTATGGACAAATTGTTAAGTCGGCCAACACCTTATGTAGGCTCAGAAGCCTAAAAGTCATGTCTATTCAACCTCTACATTTTAGTATAAATAGAAGAGGACTTCAAGTCATTTCTACACACACTTGGATCTCTTCCTCTCTCTACTTGTCTTTGGGTTTTAGTAGGAGGAGAGATCCTAAGGAAAAGCTGGAAAAGCCAGGGAAAGCCGGAACTGTCAGAAAAGCCGGAAACGCTGGAAAAATTGGAAATACCAAAAAGCCAGAAAAGTTGGAAAAGTCGGAAAAGCCAGAAAATCGAGAACTTCTAGAACTGCTGGAAAAGCCGAAATTGCCGGAACTGCCGGAAAAGCCGAAATTGCCAGAAAAGCTAAAAAATATGGAAATACTGGAAAATCCAGAAAAGCTGGAAAATCCGGAAAAGCTAGAAAATCTAGAAAAGCCGAAAATGTTGGAAAAGCCAGAATTGCCGGAAAAGCCAGAACTACCGGGAACTGCCGAAACAGCTGGAGCATCTGTCTCCAAAGGAAGGTTGCATGATGTATGAGATCATGGGCAACATAATAAGCATCATGATGATATGAACATGGGCAGCATAATTATGCATGATGATATGAGCATGGGCAACATAATGATGAATGAGATCATGAGCATGGATGCTTGATGATGAATAAGACCGTGGAAGATGCAGCATGTTGAGCAGCATGAAGATGAGAGCAGCTCAGTCATCAAGGTTCAACACATGTGATAGTACAGCAAGGTGTCACATGGTAATGTGTAGTAAATAGATGAGATGCAACACTATGATAGGTGAATGAGTCACCTTATAGAATCAGTTGAAGCAATATGTCTTCAACTGATCTCATGCTGATATCAAAAGTCAAAGTGATTGACTTCTATTGTAAATGTACTATCTCTCTCACTTTCTCTGTTGAACTTTGAAGAACATAAAAGAATAATTGATCAAGGGTTTCCCCACATTGGGGTTTGTCCCTGGCTAGCACCGCATCTTGTGTCCTCTTGTCTTGGCTTGTCTTTTGTGATTTATATTTATGTTCTATCTGTAGTTTATTGTATGCTGATGTGATTGCTAATGTGGAAAAGAAATTGAAATAAATTGCTCTAGCATAAAACATACCTAAAATTAACACTTATCCATCAAAAACCCATAAATGTATTCTTGCAAGAAGCTTATGATGATGTATGGAAAATATTCCAGGCTAGAATATCGTCACGATACATAAAAAATACGCAGATTCAATGATGGATTTGTTGTGGAATTAACACTAAATTGGAAAGATAACATAATAGTAGTAAGAGGACTTTGAATTGCAACAAAAAAGGAGATGATAGATACAGTGAGAAGGCTACCATGAGAAGGGGATTAGTGGCTCTTCTGACCATTTCTAGCTATAAAATATGACTTCTTGTAGCGAAATTGATAAAGAAAAGAAATGGGCTTGAAACGAAATATTTACCTCCACCTTGGGAAAATGTTGCTTACTTCATCAAGAAGTAATTTAACTATGAAGGACACCGTGATGCCATCTTATGGTATCATATGAAGCTCCTGAATCATTTATGATGTCAAAGGTTAGTCAATCTTCCTTTATTTCTTTGGAATAACCTACAACAATGAAACAGGGAATTTAAAATGCTAAGCAGTCAATGGACTATATTTCTCATTATAGCGTCTCATGCAATATAGAAATTCTATAAATGGGGAGAACTTGCAGCCCCCCTAGCGAGAGAGAGAGAGAGAAAGAGAGAGAGAGAGAGAGAGAGAGAATCAAATTGTGAAAACCCTTTGGGCACAACTAGAAAAGTATCATATGAAGACTATTCCACTAGGATATGGTACATAAAAGATCATTAAATGAAAATTTCTTTAATATCCATCGAGTCACAAGTTTATAGATCCCATCAGCATGTCATTGCAACATCAATACCTTGAAATTTGTTGCAACATATTACTAATGCTACAACACGATCCTTAGAATATAATGTTGTTGTTTCAAGAAAATAACATTGATAGATGTTGCAACATTGAGTGATGTTGTGACACCATCTTGATGCTGTGATTCCCTATTAACACTGGAACACAATGTTCTTGATGTGATATTAGAACATTTCATGATGTTATAACACCTTGCTGAAGCTACAATACCGCACTAATGCTACACCACTTCATAAAACATATAACGCCTTGTGATAATGCAACACGCTATCAAGGTTGTAATTCCTCTTGATGATGCAACATTGTTGAAGCTAAAAATTTTGCAATACCCAAATGACAGAGGCACGCCACCATGAAATGATGAAATAACATGTCATTACTACACCACTAATGGATGTGTGACTTATCGACCAACATAACATCCATTGTATGATGTCGTAACCGTAAATTTGGACCAAATTTTAAACTTCATGAATGAGGTAATGATTAAAGTGATGTATATCCTCCTTACACATGACGTGTTTCCATTTTATTGACATAAATTGTTATTTTTTCGACCTATCTACTCATTGAATGTGACATTCATTGGACATGAGTGGCCATAAATATCATTGGGGAAAAATCATAATGGCCCATTGACCTCACCACCACCACAACCTATCCTACACCTCTGCAATGATTTTTCAATAGTGGATGGAATTAATTATGTCCTTAACCATGATTACCTTGATCGACACACCATGGCATTTCTCGAAAGAGGTAACTTTTTTGTTTCTATTACTCTCTTACTACCAGAGTTCTATATACAAGCTAGTTAACCTACTATTTTTTGCTATGCAAACATGGGTGGCTCACTTATCCATCACAAGCCCATAGATGTAGTCTTGAAAGAAGCTTATGATGATGTATGGAAAATATTTCAGAACACAGTATTGTCACGATAAAAAAAAAGTTACACAAATTCAATGATGGGGTTGTTATGGAATTAACACTAAATCTGCAAGATAACATAATAGAAATAAGAGGAATTTGAATTGCAACAAAAAAGGAGATGATAGATACAGTGAGAAGGCTACCATGGGAAGGGGATTAGTGGCTCTCCTGACCATTTCTAGCTATAAAATATGACTTCTTGTAGGAGGGTGAGGAATTGATAAAGAAAAGGAATGGGTTTGAAATGAAATATTTACGTTGACCTTGGGAAACTATTGCTTACTTCATCAAGAAGTATTTTAACTATAAAGGACACCACGATACCATCTTACAGTATCATATGAAGCTCCTGAATCACTTATGATGTCAAAGGTTAGTCAATCTTCCTTTATTTCTTTGGAATATCCTACAACAAATGGCACAGGGAATTTAAAATGCTAAGAAATCAATGGAATATATTTCTCATCATGGGATGATTAAGGTCATAACGACACATGCACTATAGCAAGAAGGCTATAAATGGGGAGAACTTGCAGCCCCCCCACACCCCCACTATGCCAAGGAAAAAAGCAAGAGAGGGCGTTGTGGTACCTCAAGGTTGGGTTACAAAGCTAGAAGAAGTTGCAACATAGTCTACAAGGGTAGAATAAGTTGTAACATTGGCTACATGAATAGAGGAAGTTACAACACTTGAACATGCTACAAAGTACCTTTGAATGAGGTTGAACAACACTAAGAGGCTTCTCATGATACTGATGTAGCAATTATTGGTAGTTTACCCCCAATAAGGAGGGTTCAACCTATGGGGAAAAGGAGAACCAATTAAATCCCTAACATAACAATTCCAAAGAATAAAAGGACATAGTTTTCAGCTAGGACAAAAAAAAACATTTATAGAACCAATAGCTAGAAGGATTGAACTAATGTAATATGAAGAGAACCTTTCTACAACATAATAAATAATATGCGAGGAAGGTAGAAAAGGTGAAGGATAAACCCTTTTTATAACACAAGAACCAATAGTTGGAGAAGGTGAAAAGGATCCTTACTACAACATAATGACTAAAACATGAAAGAGGAGATATAGAAGAACATGCTACAACACTTGGGATGACCACACATATTGACCTTGTTGTGTATTTCAAAGGGAGAAGCCTCAAACACATGAATAAAAAACTAGGTATCGGTAACATTTTCTTAAGATTATTACTCTGTCATGTATCAACAAAATCTTGAGATAATGAAGATTAATCAAAAGTAAGAGAGGATAAAGATATTAAAATACAAGTTACAAGTATGCCAAACTTGGGAAGGCATGGACCACTTGCCTAGGTAGCTGAAATCACCCAACACACGTTTAGCAAACTTGGAGAAGAAGAAATAAGAGAAGGACCTATTGAATTAATCCTTGGGATAGGAGATGTTACAACAAAAAAAACAATAACACACCTAGAAACGTGTATTTCCAAAACACAAATAGAAAGGGTTCTTGTGGAAAATAAGGGATGTAAAAACTATGAGGAGAAAAATGAATCATAGAATACATTAATAAAGAAAAACCCAAAATGAAAAACCCTCATGCATTGATGAGATAAGAAATATAGAGGAAATCGTAATTGAGGAAATAACCACCAAAAAATATGGAGCTAAGCATACAATATAGGAATTTTCTGCACTAATATAGTTTGATAGTGACTCATTTCCAAATGAAGGGATGTATCTACAACATATGGAGAATGGGTAATATCTTTGAAATAACACCGATAGACTATAAATATCCCCAGACAAAGATGGGATGAGAAATTGGAATTCAATAGGCCCAAATGAGAGCAATGGAAAGAAGGATTAAAAAAGGAGGTGGAGAGGACCTTCAAATTGCAGGATCAAGTGAACTCATTGGAGGAAAAAAGAGATAAACTCATCCTATTGGTGGAATCCATCCATAGCTATAGGAAGCTTCCCTTGTATATGGCATCTTGTTGTATGAAAGGTACTTACTTTTCTAGCTTAAAGCAGTAGTTGAGGAAGACCACATAAAATGACTTTTACAAATAATTTCTGAGAGGTTTACTACGAGAGTTATAGTGAAGAAAACAATTTATAATCTAAGCTCTATAAGAATGATATCCTATTACATCATGACTATGAGTGAAACCCTGATAATTTTTTGGGACATATTTGGTTAAGTTATTTCACATCATTCTTAACCAACCATGTTCAATGGAGAATTGCAATATTTATGGCTTAGAAGAACTGGGACTACAACCTTTGGGTAAGAAGCGATTTTCATTAGCCAAGGACCATCCTTCAAATGCATTGTGGTTTAGTAAAATATCCCCCACATGATGATTTTATTTCCATCACAAGGAGGAAGGCTATTGTCTATTTCATTGGACAAATCAAATTCTTGACTGAGAATGCCTTGGAAGGGTGGAAACAGAGGTGGGATCAGGCCATTGAAAACATGAGGAGAATATATTTATTCAACTTCATTAGCTTTCGAGTGATCCTTCATAGATTAAAAAAACATATTCAGTGCATGAGAAGATGTGCAAACAAGTGGGTCATACTTTAAAGATTTCATTACCCTTTGATCTAGCTCCCTTCACTGTGATATTAATCTGACTATGGCATGAAAACAAGGAGGGACATTATCTATTGGCAAGGAGTTGAGACTAATAAAGGTTTTTACCTAGCTCATGTTAGGGTTTAAGCTAATTTTAGCACAAGTAATCTCCATTCCATGCATTCTTACTCAAATTTAGTCTGACTACTTGGTCGCATGAAGACATGAAACATTTCCAATTACAGGGAGATGATGGGTGCCTAAAACACCATATTTTCCACATCCATTTTCCACCCTTTTGACCACTTTTTCTTACCATAATATCTATATTGGTGCTTACCTTAGCTTATAGCAATATATTTTTCATAAGGTATTATTCCCTACAATTTATGTCATTTTAAGAGATTATGCTAGTGTGATTAGTGGGAAGCTAACCATTTTATGCTTACTGATGAAAAGGATCATGATAAACTGTTCAAGAAAGGATGTTATATGTGTTTCTATAGGTTTTTTCACAATTACTACTACATGTTCTTGTGACACCTATCAGTCACATTGTTTAAAACCTATTAGTCATGTTGTTGTAGCACCCATCGATGATGTTACTATAACACCCACCATTGCTATTGTTGTAACACCAGATTACATTTTCATTGTGGTAACACCTACCACCAAAAAGTTGTTACACCATTACTAACTGTCATAGTGATAGATCCTATGGCTGTTGCGCCTAATTTTTTAAATCTATGAAATGGCATGGAATACAATTTGAGGAAGAAGACAACTACATAGCTAAATGTTGTTAGGTAACTAAAGGAGATAACTAGATTGCATTAGTTAGATGCAACTTCAATTCCCTTTTGTCATCATATTTATCGACTAACATGGATTCCATGTGACAACTCGTATTTTTGTCTATCTTCATTAAGTTTTTAGAAACAATGTTGAGAACAACCTGAGAATCATAGATTTTTGTGGTTTTCCCCAACCTTTTTCCAAGATAAGATGATGTATAAATATATAAATAATCTTGCACAACTCGAATAAGGGGAAGGAAATTATTCTTGTAGTTTTAATACCATGTACGTTAAGTGTTGTTTTGTTCCTATAATTAGTTATTGTGTAGGATGAGGACATAAATTCAATTCTTACTATAAGCTTAATTTAATACCTTGTATAAGGAGACATGGCCTCCCCCTTAGCTAATAATTGCTATATCTTAGTACATAGTTAGTAGGTTTTCTGGTCGCTTCATTTAATATTTCAATGTGCACAATTTATATTAGTTTATTATTACAGTTTCAATAATCAATAACATGTTATAATAACATACATTCCGCATCCATGAAAATTTCCTTCTATTTGTCATTTGATTAAGTCACTCTTGCAATCTTATTTCTGAATTGTGTTTCTTTCATTAATTTGTAGGAGCTTGGAACAAAGCTCTAATTTGGTTAATGTTCCTATTGTTATACATGAAACCACCTCATCATCAACATAGAGGATATCATGAATCTTTTGTCTAGAATACTACTATTTTTTTAGGCCTTTCGAGACTATAACACACCTTTTCTTCTTGCACAGAGAGTTATAATGTGGGTCTTAGTGCAATAACATGTGTTACCCTAGCCAGTAATGCACTATCTCTTCACAAAACCTACATTACCAGACTTTCACGTAGCCACGAGAAAAAAAAATATTTAACTAACTGTGACACTCTATTTGACTCAAATAAACTATAAAAAGTTGGAATTGGATTGCCTGAACCTTATCTATAGATCTTTCTTATCTGAACAAAGCTAATAAAGAAGGATAAAGCATTAAAGTAAAGGAAACATATTCACCTATGGATTTTGCATGAATTGAACTAAAGAAACATTTGGTAATCTTCATAGCCTCATTTCTCTTATAAATTGAAGGGTAGTACATTGAGAAAGGGATCAAAATTCATGTATTGTTATGTTGTCAAGATATTTGTTGAGAGAGATTATTTGTGGAGCTAGGAGTTGGAGGCGTTCATGCTACAACTACTTATGGTTGCAATATTCCTTCCGTTCACTTAAAATATAGATCTACCATTGTTTCTTACATATTATTGTTCATTACTTATGAATATTGCACATATCTTACGATGATTTGGAAGACAATCTCTTATTGATCTATTCAATGATATTTAGTTGTTCATTTGTTAATGTTTTGGATTGATAAGGGGTATATGTTTTGAAGGTTGTGTTTTTATGGATAACACCTATTATTTATGTATAGTTTGGTATTTATTTATTACAGAATTGAGGGTGGGAAAATACATATTGATAGAGTCACCATTTGGTTCTTTCCTTTCCTTGCAAGAGTTGTTTCCTTTCATTTCTAGGAACAACTGTGTTTCTTTTTTTGTAGATTAATTAATCTTTCCTTTTTGAAATTATTCAATAGCTTTCTTTCTGCAAGTATATTTAAGGGGAGTGAACAATAGAGTAATTCTTTTCTTTCTAGCACTTCAATTCGATTTAACTAGATGTTACAACATATTGCTTCATGTCTAGATGAATCAGTTTACATTACTTTTATTTCATGTACTTTCAATTCCATTTAATTGGATGCTACAATAAATTGTTTCATGTCTAGTTGAATCAATTTACTATTCTCGTAATTAGATTATTTTCTTACAAGTTTATCATTCTTAGAATTGGTGACCTTCTCAGAATTATGCTAAAGATCTGATCTTGTAATCATAATCCATGATCGTATTAGTATAATTTCATATCTAGAATAGTATTTGAATAAATTCTCCTAACACACGCAATTCACGACAATTCACAAGTCCCATACGAACTCTTGGTTTGACAATTACATGTACAAGGTTTTACTTATCCTTCTGGGGAATTATAAAAGTAATTGAAAGACCTTATGTCTCTCTAAAAAAATCATCCCAATTATAAGCAATCTTATTGGATACTATGTTTCAAATTTTATAAGCTTTTACCATTTTTATAACCAATAAAGTTACATTTTTCAACTTTACTATCCAACTTACTCTTATTTTCCTTTAGAACGTGTACAAAAGCATCACAACCAAAAGATCTAATATGTTTAACACATAGTTTTGTGGATCTTTTCCCAACCAATGTTTATGAGGGTGATTGATTTACCAACATGAAATATCCATTTTCTCTACCTATAATTCTTGTCCTAACATGACACTACTAAACACGTTCATTTAATTTTCCATGAACATCCTATTCATCCTTTCTATAACTCCATTCTATTAAGGTCTCCATGGCATATTATTTTTCCTTGATATTTCACATTTCTTATAGAATTCATTGAATTAATTTCCATAGGACTCTCCACCATTATATATCCTTAGCATCTTTATTTTTTTCTTTATTGGATTCTCCATAAGAACCTTAAACTCTTTAAATTTATCAAAGACATAAGATTTCTTTCAAAGGAAATAAATCCATGTGTTCCTTGAGAAATCATCTATTAATGGAACATAACACATATATTTACCTACTGATAGAATATGAATATGTCCAAACACATCACTATATATTAAATCTAAGATTCCTTATGCTTGTTTAGCCTTGAATGAGAATACTACTCGATCATTTTTACTATACATGCAATGTTCACATAAATCAAAATCTAGTTTGCAATTAAAAATACCTTCAATCATACCTTACCATGTGATTCTTGAAGGACCTTCTCTCTAATGTGTCCCAATATTTGATGCCATACCATTTCATTTTATCCAAATATAGTAGGGGTTTATTCTTCTTCATTTCCACTCCTAGAAACAAAAGAACTATTATACGCACTAGTGATAGTGGTTCCCAACCACTTGTACATAGTTTCATTCCAAAATTCACTTATCAACACCATTTCTCCTCAAAACATTTTTTAGGTTTCCTTAAAAAAAAGTATGCACACCTACTTCACTCATCGTACTTGTGATTATCATTTTTCTAGATCACCATGGAATATGTAAAATTCTATGGATGTTTTGATATCTTCATCCTTGAGAAACAAATTGACTCTTCCCACATCCTGTGATTTTGTTTGTCAAGTCATGCACTTAGAAATCATCACATCCATTATGATTTTCATATTCACAAACCACTCCCAATGAGGAGTAATATAAAAAGAAGCAACCAACTTAACTTGATCAATCATGCAACATGATATGAATGTGTGCTTAAAGAAGCCAAGTACACATCCCTTCCTTCCCTTGAGGAGGTATTCACTTTATTAAAATTTTTAGATCTTCAATCCTTCTTGTAATTCCTAACTTCACCACATTTGCAACATTTCCTACCATATTTTCTTGGAATTTTTTCCCTGGGGAAAATCATAATTTTCATTAATAAATAGTGAAAATTACATGTTGTAGATGCTATTAGCATATAAAAAAATTATTTTTGATCCTATAAACAATCCGCTATATGATAATTCAACAAGTTGATAACATTGATATTGATCTAGACCATTATGTTAAGTTATCGCCAAGTCCCAAATGTCTATTGTGTGCCTTCTTTGGATAGCTAATCGGTAAGCATGTTCCTTTCCTTATAAATGTGATGACAAGATATATAGGAAAAATTTTCATTTAACATGATAATATCATCCATCATATTCTTGATTTTGTGCACATGACATAAAGAACATTGATTGAATCAATCAATAACCACTCTAGAATCTCCAAAAATTTGTAGTTGCTGACATCCCTTATCTATCACAATATTTTTTTGGATATTTAGAACTACCTCTATATTTAGATCTCCCCCTTGGGGAATTATTTTTATTTCTATCCCTAGAATGAGCTATTATATTTAAGGTTCCTATCTTTTTAATATCCATGATTTTCTTCCTCATTTCTTCCAATAACAATTATGTAACCACATAATAAAACTTTAATATGGTTTAATTATTCCCAATAGCTACAACTAGGCTATCCCATGAATATATGAAAGTAGGAAATAAAATAATGCATTTATATTCATTATTAATATCAACAAACAACAATTAAATCGCGATAATGTTAAAGGCATTTAGATGCTCTGCCATGGATTCTCTATCATTCATCGTTAGGAGGTACAACTCCTTTTGCATGGAAATTTTGTTTACTAGGGACTTAGACTAAACACTATATTGTTTGGTCCACACAAAAAAATAGTTTCTAGAGAGGTAGATGCATGTGATTAAAAGGCAGAAGGAATCTATGAAACTTTTTCCTATGCTTAGATTTTGGAGCCTCCATCCTTATCCATAGGAGCTCGTCTTGCATTGATCTAGGTGTTCATTCTTTGACTGAGACTCATATTCTCATTTGTGCTTGTGCTTGCTTTCTTTCACACTTAGATGATCCTTCTAAGTCACAAGCTGTTCTCCCAACTTAGTCTCACAATAGTTCTGGCCATGCCTCTAGAAATTGCGCAATCCTTTAGGGGAGTAGCCTTGATGATTGGAATTGCACAGTTGTGACTGGCAGTTAGAATTGAGCTCAGATACTACAAATTCATGGAAGGTAGACCAACACCGAGCCTAGAAATTGCGCAGTCCATCACTGAGCTCAAAAACTATGCAATGCATCGAGTCGAAAAGTTTCCCAGTTCTTCGAAACTACACAATATTTCCTGATAGTGTGCATGGAAAGTTTCCTCAGAAAAATAAAAAAAGGAAAAATCTAAAAAATAAAAAGCATACCTAAAAAATAGGGATCTAATTTTAGCATCATGAAGGAGGCACTTTCGTTATTTTTAGAAAATTCTACCAATCTCACTTTTTCCTTGATTTTAGGCATGCATGTAACAAACCATAATTCTCTCAAATATATTTAATTGACACTTATAAATCTCATTTTCACATTCAATCTTGGAGCTCTAGCATTGTCGAGGAGATCAAGGACCCTTATGTGCGGTTGTTGTCGATTTTTCGGGTTAGTTCCGCTTTTGTCATCTTTTGTTGCTTTTTCTGTTTCTTTTTATCGTTTTTCTTGTGTGAGTATTGTTTTACTTATTTATATTCATTGTTTCTCGCATTTCAACTTGTAGAATTTTTGTTTTAAATTTATTTTTCTTTTTACAAGTGTCGCATTGTTTTTCTAGTTTGTGCACCAATGGTTGTTGTTGCGACGACTCTCCTCACATGCTTGATTTTCCTTCCATTTGATTAGTTTCTACACTTGATCTACATGGATTTACTCATACTTAGTCAATTTTCCACTCAACTTCACATAATCACTCACTTCTGCTCATTTTTCACACTTCCACTAGGCATATCTGCACTTTCTTTTGTCAGATCTTGCCTTTCCCAGCTAGGTGTTGTGCAATCCTAACGCTCAGGTGACAAGCTTGGCCTCTAGAATTATGTGGTGAGAATAACAGGATGCAACCAACTGTGCAATGCGTAGTTCCAGGAGTGAGCCTATAATCTTGGCCACTGACACTGCACAATGTGTAGTCTCTCCCAAACCAATGCATAGGTTAAACTGCGCATTGTGTAGTTTCAAACCACAAGCTTCAACCCTCGCTACAGGGATTTCATAGTGCACAGTTCCCATAGGAAATCCAATCCCTCTTGTCAATGAAAATTGCACAATCCTCCCCATCAGATGATTAGTTTGTTGCTTAAACATGCCTCGAAAGTAAATTTTCTAAAGACTGATGTTTGCTTTCCATGAGTGTCTTTTTTGTTCCACATGTATAACAGTTGTTGAGAAGCTCTCTAGTAGTCACTGTTACCATGGAACCTAAGAGAGATGCCTCAAAATAAACCAATGAAAGTAGTACTGGGGAAGCAGTTGAGCAAGAACCAGTAGACTTTCCAGTTTGTGTAGACACTTCGCTATTTATAGGAAAGGGATCATCATTGTCATTGAAGTAGGTTAAGATGTGTTTGAAAAGGAATTTGAGATAAACTTAGAGGACTGATAGGTTCATCTGAATATCTGGCAGTCAGGACTATACAAGGTTGCATGCAGATATCCAACACTCTTGTGTGCAGATTTCATCAGTTAGATTTTCTCACACATTGATGAAAAGACCATGAAATTGAGCAATGCCAACGGACATAAGCTTGCTACCTTTTGAAAATAATATTATCAACATATGTATCACTTTACCAAGCCAGTGAAGCTCATGGGATCACTTTTCTATGCCACCCACAACTATGTGAACAAAAGAGACATTTCCAAAGGCTGGGTGAAAGATCCATCGAAGTTTCGATAGACACCCACCCATGTATACAAGACAAAGTCCCTCAGGAAGGCCTACCAACTCTTGGTTATCTTAGCTTGCAAGATCCATGGTCAATAGAGCACGAAAACCTTTTCTGAAGGGTGGGAAGTATTATTTGACTAGGTTTTCAAAGAGGGGAAGATGTTCAACTAGTCAGATATGTTGGCTCGACATTTGAGGGCCCATGTAGTATAGGCTTAGAGTCATCCCGAATGTGAGGGGGCAAGGTTTTATATGTCTGCATATTTGATGGATACAATCTGTGCACAACAACAGTTCCCTGACATGAACTTGAGATGGACCACGAGAATTTGTCATGCACATATATTGCAAGTTTATTTTGGATTGCAGTCATCAAGGAGTGATGGCACAACTAACTAACCATTTCAACATCCTGCTTTACAAGCTCATATTTGAAGAAGATCCACCTTGCATGTCACAAGGAGAAATAGAGGTGATAATAGACATCGCACATTGGTATGCACCACCAGGTGGCACCTTCCTTATATTTTTTAGTAGAGAGAAGCCTCCACATGTTTGACCAAGGTATGCCACTGACAAGATTATCATGCAAGAAGTGTCCTATCATCTAGCCACATGGTTGCCAGCAGTTTTGCACAGGAAGAAGAAAGCACCATGGCCCACTCTTCCTTTGCAAATTAGATTATATGACATAAAGAATTTGAAAGTTGTGGATGTTGAGGGAAAGGAGATGGTGAATTTTACCTTCGGTACACATGACTTTAATCCATATGATCCTTGTTGTATTTGTAAAGACCATTGTGTGAGAGTTTACTTTCCGTGGATAAGTGGGGTATTCCATTGGGAAGAGGAGGATCCATGGAGGAATTGCTACAATTCATACAGAGTCCCTAAGCCAGTCAGTTTAGTAGGGACTTCAGAGGCTGATCTAGAGACGACAACAATTTCAAAAGAAACAACAACATAAGGCAACAATCCCATGAAAAACAATGGAAAGATGAAGATTATTGATAGTCTAGAGGGAGAAAAAAGATCAAAATGAAAAGAGACCCTATGCTCATGAAAGTAGCTTTAGTAGTAGAAGAAAAGGATATAGATAGCATAGTGGAGGAAGAGAGAAAGGAAAAGGTTGTAGGAAGTAGAACTGAAGTTGTAGGAAACAAAGCAGAAACTGAAGGAAGATTAGGAGTTGAGGAGGAGAGAATAAGAAGAGAAGCGGAAGCAGGAATAAGAACAAAGGAAAGCCATAATGACAGAGGAAACATCAGTGATACAGGTTGAAGATTAGGAATAGAACTAACGAGTAGCTAAGGAGGAAGGTGAAGAGATGCAAGATTAGGAGATTTCTCAACAGATTGAACATTTGATTTAAGTGAAAGACATGGAGATGGAACAAGAGTTGCTAAATGAAGATGTTGATCTAATGCAAAGAGCACAATAGGTCATAACTCAGTCTCCACCACCTTTAGCAGTAGAGCCAACCCCACTCTAGGAAGGGGTTGTTGTTCCCCTGGATGATGCTTTAGTAATGGATGTGTACAATTTATCATTCGATGAGTTCGAAAAGAGGATTTTATAAGAAGGGAGAAAGAATTTTCCGGATGATCATGCATCACCTGCATCCATTAGAGATAGGGTGATAGTGTCAGACACCAGGAAGCATCCAAATGCCATTTCCGAAGCCAACTTAGCATATGATGGAGAAAAAAGATCAAACATTCAGTGTTTGATGGCCGAGAATGATAAATTGGCAAAAAAAAATTAGGATACTGGGAAAGAGGTATAACAACTCTGTGCAACAATAAAAAATGTAGTTTTTTCATAGGTTTACTTGCAGGATATGAGAGTAGTGACACTTGGTGAAGTATCAACACTTGGAGAAACCATGAAGAAGCTCTATGATGGATTTATGATGGTATATAAACTCATTTTATGTTTGTGTGGATTACAACAACAGAGCAAAGAGTTTGTTAAAACTCTTAAGAACATACAAGCTGCCATAACCTATATGCAAGGGTAGACAATGTGATACAAAAGAAAATGAAGCCATAGGCCGAGATGGAGAAAGTAAAAGTTCAAATGTTGATACAGAACAACAAGTAGATTGACTCATTTATTAGTATAATTTTTGCCTCATATGTACAATTATTCAGTAGTTTTGATGTCTTGGTGAGAACATACCAGATCCCATCAGTCTGTTCAATCACCAAAGCCAAACCCATGAACCAAGTCTGGTAGGAGATTGAAGAGTATTTGGAGCAGCTGAGACAAATTTCCACCAAGGAGGATCTAACGCTGAGAAATAGAACATGCAAAATTAAACTAGTGGTCCTGTTCAAATCAGAAAAATGTTGCTCATGCTTGAGAACAAACTTGAAACTAGTTCCAAGACATTGTACCTGGATACCATGAAGGCTAGACTATGCTTCCATCCATACACCATCACACAGTTTGGGGACATTATCACACATTATCAAACTTGGCACAAATATGTGACCAAGAAGCAGAAAGTGGAGGTTGTTGAGCTAGATTTCTCCCAAACTCAAGAACCATAATGTTGTGTCTTGTTAGGCCGTCAAGTTGTCTCTACCCTATTTTGTCTTATATTGGTACAAGTGTAAAATGTAATATTATTTGTAATTATATTGTAAGTTAAATTCCAAGTGTTAATGTTGGAATATGAAGAGTCATCATGTAATGTAATGAGTCATTTTTGTAAATAAGTTGAAGAGTCATGAGGGTAGTCCAAAGGTCACAAAGGGGAGTTGAAGAGTCATCCCCTCTTGTTATAAATAGAACCTCATAACTCATGTGACAGATTTTGGGAGCGAAGCATTTGGCTAGGCTTAGGCTTATAAGGAGCTTGGGAGTATTTTGAAGAGCCTTGGCTTCTTTGTAGCATAGAGCGAGTATACTTCTTTGGAGGAGTAGGTGTTCTTAACTTTAATGTTCCACTATTGGGGCTAGTGGTACATTAATGTTGTATGTATGAATGGAACTTTCACTTATAATAATAAAATCAGAGCCAACACACTTTCATTATAAAAATTTAATTAAAATTAATTCAATTAATTTAAATAAACAATAAAGAGAGATTTATAATTAATTAATCAATTTAAAATTAAAAATTAAAATTAATTAATTAAATGAATTAAAACAATTAAAAAAAAGAAATTTATAAATTTAATTAGATTAATAGATTAATCAATTCAAGATTAATCAATTTAGGTTAATTAATTCAATTTAATTTAATTTCATCAATTTATGTTAATTTAATTTAATTTAATTAATTAAATCAAAATGAACTAAAAATTTCATTTCAATTTGATTAATGAATTAGATTAACTTTAATTAATTCTAAATAATCAATATAATAAAGTTTACAATTAATTAATTAATTTAGACAATTAGGGCTTTATAGGTATTCCAGAAAAATTGTTAAAATGATTAATAACAATAAATAAAAATAAAATAATATTATTAATAATATGAACAAGAAAGGAATTACAATCATCAAATAAAATTAAAATTTAATTAATTAAATAATAAAAACAATTAAAAGCTATAGAAGGAAAAAGAAAAAGAAAAAATTAAAATTTAATTAGATTAATTAAATCAAATTTAATTTAATTTAATTTAATTATTAACATTATAAATTTGTTATTAAATTATAAATTATAATTAATTATAAATAGGATTAACAATGAAAATAAAGTATATGGTAAATAAAATATTGACTAAATAAAAAAATTTAAATTTAAATTAATAAACTAAAATGAACTTATTTTTTGAAATTAGAATTAAAATTAAAATAATAATAAATTAATATATAATAATAAATTAAAATAAATAAGAAACCATACACATATAAGTGTCGGCTTCTTTATAAATTAGGGTTCTAAGTTTATTTATGTCCAGGTCAAAAGACTCTTCTCTCAATCAAGCTTTCATCATATTCTATCTGATTTAGTCCTGATGATGGACCCCCTTTGGGGTTTGAAACGTCGACAGAATGAACATGAAACTGTGGATAATCCAGATCATGCCACTGCAAAGAACTACCACAGAAGCCTAAAATCTAACTTTGAAAATTACTTGATGAATCACTGCATCTTTTTCAAAATCATTTCATGCATTTTTGTTTTGAATTTCCAAAAGATGAATTTGATTGGAATTTCTTGAAAGGAAGATTTCAATATCTTATTCACATTTGAGAAAATGCACATGAACTTGAATCCTTTGAACCTCTCCCAACATACCTAAGTGTTAGAGCTTCTAAATATGCGACAGATGAGGTTGCTGTTCTAAGTGACCCTTCGTCCCCTTCTCATCAAACAACTCTAGTTCCGTAGGTCGAGGTGGGATAAATTGAGAATTCATGCATTGATCTACCACCATCTTTTCCCACCTCACATACTCAGAATTTCAGTGTAGGTTTTGAGTGTGAGTCCAATGGTTGTGATAAAGTGTTATCTCCTCATTCTCCATCCTTTATTCCCTCTAATTGTCTGGATTGTGATGTGTTGTGTTCACTTGATCTGAATCTCTCTTTTGATGATCACGAGGAACATGTTTTGGATGGAGCTAGTGTTGAACAACTGACCCATGGTATCATTTTTGATGAGTATGTGTGGGAGTCTAAATAATAATATGCGGTTAATGATGACCTACTTATGTCCACACCTCTTCTACTTTATCCTAACATTTTCCATGATTCTGTCATTCCTGTGGAATCCTGTGAAAATTTAGTTTATGTTGATTTTACTACTTTCAATCATTCTTAGAACATGTGGAATGCCAAATTTTCATTTGAGTGTGGAGAGGACAAATATTTTCTTCCCAATCCTCCCAATCTCTCATCTTATCTTTCTAGAAATATAGAGGGTGACATTTCTCATTCTCCATCATCCCCTCTTTGCGATTCATCAGATCATGAGGATGCCTCTATTTTTAATCTTGACCTTTTTGATCATGGTTTTCATGATATTTTCATTGATTCATTAGATCATGATTTCGATTTTTAAACTGTTGATATTTCTAAGCGACTGATATTTGATGATCCATTTTCTGATGAATTGGAACTTCCCCAAGCTGTCGAGGCACCTTAACCCGAGTTGATGGTTATATAAGGTTATCATAGTCTTGATATTAGCTCCACTTCCAATTAGAAATATGTTGAATATTTCCAGGCTCCTCATCGCTCTCTCGTACACATTGAAAATCAATATATTTTACAATTTTTGCATCCTCCAACTGTATCACGCTATCCTATCGCTTACTCGTTGGAGGAGTCATACATGGCAATCATAGTTGCAAAGAGTTATTTTCCTTATTTCTTCATGTTCACTCGTCTTCCCAGATAAAAAGTTTATGCCTGCATGTCCTTGACTTGAAGTGTGTTTAAACACCATGGTACCACAGATTATCTTTCATGCACTTTTCATTTTTAATTTTCTGCATGTTCATTAAAACTTCAAACATTTTTATTTGTATTGTCTTACGTGTATTGTTTGTTGTACACTTGTATATATTTCTTGACATTCATTACCTCACATAGGCCAGCCAGTGCGCCGATGGTTGCATTGGAAGTATCGCTTTATGTAAGTTTGAGCTATTCTCTGTTTAGCTTAGGGGTAGGAGTTTTTTTTCTTTTTTTCTGTTGTTTCCTTTGATTTTCTTTAATTTTTTTTCGCTTTCACTTTGCTTCTTTCTATTCATTTTTTCTCTTTTCAGGTATAATATAGCTTCCACATGAGACCATGTTTGGATACTCAAAAAAGCTCGGTGAAATCCAAGAGGAAGTTGTACTGCTATCAACACTTGGGTATCTGTCTATTCCCTCTCTTTATGTGAATATTTCATTTCTTTTAGTCGATGATACTCTGAAGGAAAATACTTTCCTTTTGGAGAGGGTCATAGTAAAATCACGATGCTTGCACTTTTAACTAGAACCACCTACTCTAATTGGTCTTTATTCTCGGTTAGTCGTTGCCAACTAAGTCAAGTAGAGTAAGTAGGGGAGGAAATCCTTAACAAGTATGTCAGAGGTGTTTATAAACTTCCTTCTTTGAAGAGACAACCTCTTTTTCTCTCAAAAAAAAGTCAGTATCCCTCTTCCGCCCCATAAAATAAATAAGTTCCTATGCAAAGTTCTTTGAACAAATAAAAATGAAAAAAATGAAAAATCAAATGAAGGTCGAAAGAAGAGAAGGGCTTCCTACATAGGGAGGTGAAGCAAGAAACTCTGCCGGGGTACTATCCAGCCTCACTGGTAGTGTGTCAATGCTTGTGTTCTTGAAGGGTACTGTCCAGGCCTACTGGTAGCGGAGCAACACTAAAGATGAAAACTAAGGCTCTGACATTCTCTTTTACTTATGCATTTATATACTCCTCATCCCCAATTAAAACAAATAAGTCTGACTTGGCTTGGTATGTTTTTTGTTGATGAAGAGAATAGTAGGGACTATATCTTTAAATCAAGCTAAGTGAAGATGATGTGATAATCAATGAACTGAACAATACCTCCAAAAGAGTTAGACCTATTTTTCATGAGACAAGATCCATACAAAGAGCTGGAATTCTACCAGTGTGTCACCAGTGTTGTAGCGGCTACAAACACCCTTCAAACATTTTCCTATGCTTCGATTTTGGAGCCTCCCTTCTTATCCACATGAGCTCATCTTAAACTGATCCAAGTATTCATGCTTCGATTGAGACTTATGTTTTCATTTGTGCTTGTGCTTGATGTATTTCACACATAGCTGATCCTTCTAAGTCAGAAGCCAATCTCCTAGCTTGGTCTCACAGTAGTTTTGGGCATGCCTCCAGAAATTGCACAATCCTTGAGGGCAGGCAACCTTGATGATGGGAACTGCATAGTTCTGAATGCAAGTTAGCATTGAGCTTAGAAACTATGCTGTAATGGAAGGCAACATGACACTGAGCCCAGAAATTTCACAATCCATCACTAAGCTCAAAAACTGCATAATGCACTTAGTGGGAAAGTTTCCTAGTTCCTAGGAACTGCGCAATGTTTCTTGGGAATGTGCATGGCAAGTTTCCCTCAGAAAAAGAAAAAATATAAAAGATTAAAAAACAAAAGCATCCCTAAAAAATAGGGATCTAATTTTAGCATCCCAAAGGAGGCACTTTCATTATTTTTAAAAAATTCCACCAAGTGTCGTTTTTTTCTTAATTTTAGGCATGCACGTCAAAAACCCTAATTTTCTCAGATCTATTTAATCTATTTTATTCTCTTTTGTTGCTTTTTTCTATTTCTTTTTGTCGTTTCACTTGTGCGAGTGTTTTTTTACTTATTCCTCTTCATACTTGTTGGCATTTCAACTTGTTTTAACTTGTATAAGTGTTGCTTTAAGTTTTATTTTTCCTTTCACAAGTGTTGCGTTAGTTTTCCTTTTTGTGCACCAAAGGTCGCTATTGCAACGACTCCCCTCACATACTTAATTTTCCTTGTGTTTGATTAGTTGCTACACTTGATATACATGGATTTACTCATAATTAGTCAAATTTTCATGCAAATTCCCATCATCACTCACTTCTGCTCCTTTTTCACACTTCCACCATGTAAATCTGCACTCGCTTTAGCTAGATCTTGCCTTGCCCAACTAGGTATTGTGTAATCCCAAGGCTCAAGCCATAATCTTGGCCTCTGGAACTACACAGTACGTAGTATAGGCTGGATCCAACTATCCATTATGTAGTTCTAGGAGCCATCTTGTCATCTTGGCAATTGAGGCTGTGTAATGCGCAGTCTCTCCTAGACCACTGCCCAGGTTGTATTGCGCATTGTGTAGTTTCAAGCCACAAGCTTCAACCCTAGCTATTGGTGTTGTAGCATATTTGATTTTGATAAGTTAGTTTTTTAATAAAAGAGGGTATAAAAATATACATAGAATAAAATTTGAAAAAAAAAAGAGATGAAATGAAACCCCATCAAAAGAAAATAAAAATTTGTACAAGTAACCAAATTTAAATGATACTTGAAAATAATAAAATTAAATTGTAAATAAACTAGGGTTTTGTGTAAATCTTGTTTAAAACGCCACAACCTGATGTTTTGACTTGGATCATATGGTTTAAACATGTTAAAATCATTTAAATTTATGTTCTTAGATTAGTGAATAAGTTCACCAAATTGTTTAATCTTGGTAGAACATGATAAGATATGATATAATAGAATAAAATGATGGCCTAACATGCTCAAAATTTGGCCAAGTGATGTATTAGATTAGGGTTACAAAAATAAGGCAAGTAATTGGCTATTAGAACAAATGCGTCAAATTTTCGATTGATGTTTGTTTGATTAGGAATTAATTACCTCTTAAAGGTGATTAATTTTGTGTAAATAAAACCTTGGGATTTTTTTGGTCATAAAACGACAAAAGTAATTTGTCGTGGAGCACTAATAAGTGGGTACCTTTGGGCGACGATTCTCTTCCCCACCTAGATCAATGGTGGGGGAGCCATTTCACACCCCCTTCGACCGTTGCATGATAACAACAAGGGGGGGGGGGTGGGGTGTCTGAAAAGTGGTTTCTATTATGGCGGGCCCATTGCAACGTGTCAACTTCTCCTTACTTTGCAACCCCCCGCCCATTACCACTTACCACTACACCCCCCCCCATAATCCGCTCATCCCACTTCATCCATAAGTCATCCCACCAACGGTTATCTCAGTTTCCCATGCCTTCTGTCCACTAATCCTTTCCCTCCACATGTCTATCTCCATTATGCTCCTATCTACCTATCCGTTTCTCCCATCCATGATCAGCTTCCCATTGGCTATAATTGAACATCCTTCTGTTCGGTAACAGTTTCCTTCTAACGTGTTATAACATTCTTGTTTTTGATAAGTTAGTTATTAGATAAAAAAAGTCAAAACGCCATACAAAAAATGATAAGTTAGGATATGGACCAAAAACAAGATGAAAAATAAAAATATTAGAAGTGATTATTATCGCAGGTCCATATCAAATAAAATGATAGGGTAGTTTCTATAAAAAAGGAAGGCAAAATGAAAATGATAGATAAGCAACAAAAGAAAAATATTTTCTTTAGAAAATAAATTAAGGTTGTTAGCTCAAATGCACCTTTGAAATGTCCTTTTGATTAATCATGTTTAAATTTCTTTAATTATGATTTAATTGTTGTAATAAATCTTGATGACATTATAAAATAAGTGAAAAATGACACTTTTGTCGTATTGGCAGAAACGAAAAACAACACATCACGTGCTGATAACCAACGTGATCTTTTCAATGAAGATCCTTTACTTCACCTGAATCAAGGGCGGAGGAAGCTTTTCAGCCCCCCCTAGCTGTTTCCTGTTAATGCGGGGGGGGGGGTTCATGGATGCCGCTTTTTGCAATGTGGCACCTCTAAAATGTTTCGGACCCCCAAGGCCCAAAACCACAAACCGTTGTGACACCCCCCCGAAAGCCACTTCCAATTTTCTTCCATCTGACTGTTGACTTCACCTACGCCTTGCGCATCCATTATCCTCCATTCAATAATGAACCTCCACGTCATCCATCCATTTTCACTTACCCATTCACCATCCGCCATGTTATAATACCATTGCCCATACGCTTCAAAGCCGTTGTTGTGCTTGATTATCTGTTTAAATAATCGTTAAGCATTAATTCACATTTCCCTTGCAAAATGAATGCCTATGGCTAGATCCAAATAGTTAATTGAGCCCAACTGAACCTATAAATCCTCCATGGCTCCAACCTTTGCCACTTTTCGCTTCTATCCATAAACCAAAAGCACCATTTTGTCACTTTGTGCAGTTTCTCCACTATTATAAATTTTAGGTTAAAAATAGCTTCTGAATTTCCGTTGCAATAGTGATGGCTCCGAAAGCAAGGATACACAAGATCGTCGAAGAAGGGAATCCCTCCAGAGTCTCCTTTGATCTAGATCATATGCCACTTGTAGACTCCCTTTTCAAGATCAATGACTGTGAATGTGAATTTGATTTCTATGAATTACATTCATGGTTAAAACTGAAATATACCGATCAAGAGGATTCCATTCGCTTATAGGAGACTCTTCTCCCATTGTTTTATTTTCCTAAGACCCATCAATTCCCTGATCTAATCTCTTGGTGTAAAGCCAGGTATGACCCTGTGCAAAGAACAGTAATGACTTAGGATATAAACATCTTGATTACCATCACTGCTCAGAGCATAAACCAGATGATAATGATACCTCCATTTGATTCCCTTAGCCATTTCTCACCCACAGCTCTCATGGACCTCTACAATAAACTCACTTTCCCACATAGAGCTCTTATCTTTGAAGTTTTCGTACTATAAGATGCCGTATTACCTAAGAGAAATCCTCCATATTCATCATCCATGTTCCCTGAAGCTACTAGACACATTATCTCTCTGTTATCATACCTCCTAGGTTATGAAAATGACCAAGTTGTTGATGAATCCATCCATGGATTTGTTTCTATATTTAGCAAAGAATATCAACCTGCCTTCATGTATAATTATAGCCACTTTCTGGGTGATAATATACATGAAAAATTTATGAATTTGACCACACAAGGAGTATTTAGGTACAATTTAGTTATAATTCATATAATTTTGTTTCAATAGGGAGATCTATTTCCTATTCAGCTCAATAGACAAGATGAGTAGGGAGTGAATCAATCAGTGATTCATTAGAAAAAGCTAGTAAGAGTAGGATAATTAAATTTTACATTCCCCCAGTTCATTGATTCCTTCATATATCCATTTCTCCAATTACTCAATAACCAGGTAGAGCCCAGAATTGGAGAAGAAATTAAAAAGACATTCCATCTATCAGAGAAAACCAAGATTGGCGATTGGTACCTATACTAGCATTACACTGAGATTACGATATATGGCAATGAGTTGGCTCCATACAAACTGCCTAAGTATGTGCCAATGAGAATATTCTCACTGGAATACATTAGGAAAATGATAAATATGGATGAAGTCCATTTTGTCTTAGGCAAGAAGAAATTACAGTTTAAACTCAAAGCCAAACTAGGGAGTTTCATATGTAACACTAGGCCTACAGGTACAGAAGTAGAAAAATTACTAAAGAACATGAACCTCCAGCCAAGCTTCACTTGGTCTTATGATCCTTTTGGGATTATTTTAGCTCTCAGAGTGTAGTTGGAGGAAACACCTTACAACCATACTCCCAGGCTAGAATTGGATAATTTCATGAATCAGGAGAAATGGTCTGAAGGTACTCCCGTAGAAGCTGATGAATAGGTTATATCAACTCCTCAAATAAAGACTCTAGCTACACAGAGCACTTAGCATAAAGGAAGTAGAGAATAAACTCAGTCAGCTGTAGAACCAGGTAAAGAGAACTATATCTTACAAAAGAAGTTGACAACTGGGCTGTCAATGTCATCAGGAAGCAAGCCACCATAGATAATTGATCTTGGAGAATTGGAAGATGTTTCATTAGCAAGGACCACTGATCCCAAGCCTCCCTCTACTTCTTCAACTCCTTCTTCAACTGAACCTATGGATATTATCCAATCAACTGAGACCAGCTTAGTAGGGGATAATAATATCTTCTCAACATTTTTGGAAACTAAGCAAAAGAATGAAAGTCTTAAGTCTCAAGTTTACAGTCAGTTTTGGAAACAGACATCGAATTCTCAACATAGAATTTTCTCTGCCTTCGACAGTGAAAGAGGAGGGATGAAAATGGCATTTTTGTAGGCTCATATTCTATTTCCTAAAATCCACAACAGACTACAAGAAGACTATCTTCCCATTTGATGTAAACCAAATACATCCCATTGATCAAATGAATTTGCATATGCAATTAGGTGAGATGCTATTTTGAACAATGACAACAACTTCCATGTCTCTTCCCAAGATTAGAACTGCTTTGTCCAATGTACAATCACAACTTAAGATTGAAAAGCTGTTATCCTTGTCTAAGGATAACAAATTAAAATCTTTAGAAGATATCATTATCAAGATTGGATATGATCCCTAGGATAGTAACGAAATTGAAGAAATGCTACAAAAGAAGAATTTTGATATTACAGACTTGAAGAAACAATTGAAGCTACCTTCAATTGAGGATCCATGGGCTAAAGAAATGGAAGAAAATGAATAGCACAGGGAGGAGATGTTAAAGCTCATTATTGAGAAAAACATATAGATCAAGAAAATGGAGGAGAAGATAGGACAACTTATCAAGGAAAAAGAGACATCATAGCTTGTTGTGACCTTAGTGACAACAATTCCGATGACAGGTGCAGATTTAAGTTCATCTCCTACTAGCATTGCTTCATCTTTAGGAATAGGTGTAATAACAAGTTTATCACAAGAGCTACAAGCACAAAAACAACAAAATGAGAAATTACTCTAGAAGTTCCAAGCCCTGGAGTCACAGAAGGTAAAAAATGATACCTTGTATGTAGAAGAAATGTAAAAGTCACATTAGCTAGAGCTCAAGGTTAAACAATTAGAAAACAAGACTCTAATGGCAGACACTTTGGCCTAAGTCAAAGAAGATATCTGGTTAGACATTAGCCACTCCATCACAGAAGTATGGCTATCCATAAAAATATTTTTTGAGCAGTAAGAACTAATTGTTAAATGCAGAGTAGAGATAGAGACCCAGAAGGCAACATTGAGCACAAAACCCAAAGAAGCATAAGGAATGATTAGGGTACTAAATTCTAAGACTAGGCAACAGTTACAAGAGATGAGCATTCTAGATAGGACAACTACTATGTTGGAAATTAAGAAATTCCTAGTGAAGAAGAATCTTTTAACTCAGATAAAAGCAAAGTGTGATGCTTTGAACACTACAGTCAGGAGGTTTCACTCTAAATTCAGTATATTACATAAGAAAGGTTTACCAAAGATAGTATCATTAGATGATCAGCTAGTAAAATTGGAGGATTACTGTGAAAGGATTTACACCATTGTAGGAAAGAAAAATCAATTTGCAGGGATAAAAAGGCAGATTACTAGAAAGGTGTTTATGGAAGCTTTAAGCTTACACCTCTCCATTAAATATGAAATTGGTTGTATTTTTCTCACCAAACCCAATTTTGAGAGATATACCAAAGTTGATGAGATACTTAGAAGGATCATAAATCTTAAGATACCTCGTGAGAAAAAGTGGGATCAATTGTGTGAAATACTTGATTAAATTCTCATTCCAACAAGAAGACAACAACATCAGATTTTGAAGGAATAATCATCAACAACTTCCTATCTAATAGGGACACATCATGCATCAATTTTTCTTTTCCTATCTTCTTTCAAGCTATCTTGTAATTAGTTTAGGATATTTTGTTTAGAACTTGTATAAATAACTCTCTTCGATGAGCTTTTAAAGGTGGTACCTTTCGTAAGCAATTTTGTAAAAGCATTAATGCACAAGTTGTTTCTAGATCATTGATAATAAAGCAAAGGATTTTGAATTTGGTCTCATACAGTTTCGTTGTCTTCTCTACGTTTTTCATTTGTTTCATTCATTATGTTTATTCTGCATATATTTAGTTTTTACAGAGATATCAAGTGAGAATAAATGTGTTACAATTAATAATTCTTAAAATTCCTTTCTGAAGTTATTATCATAAAGAGACTAAGATATTGGACTATCTGTCTAAAACGCTCCCTCTAAATCATAAAATTGTCATCATATTATGTAATCTTAAGCATATTTTGTTTAACTTTTGAACATTGGACAAAAGTTTTCTCACTTATGATAATTTATCTTTCTGTCTCAAACCTAAATTAATCATACCTCCTTACTATTCTTTCTAAACACCTTATAAATTCAAATCATTGTGTGAAGTCAAATAGCAACCCTTTGATTATATATTAGTACAATCTAAAAGAGTTAATACATCATTATTACAATTTTTTCTATGTATTGGTCCTCCATAAAAACCAAAACCAAAACCCCTAAAACAAACATCTTAGATTCTGTCGCATAATCAATTGACCATTATCATCTCAGAGGAACGACATCAATCTGGCGCCATTGCTGGGGACTCGAATTTGATTAGTTTTCCTAGGACAACAACATAAACCCTATTCCTTTAAGGTGACTAAAGGTCTATATAGGTCAAAATCCTTCTCCTCGCGACTCCATTGTATCAAACTGGCACCTTTTAAGCACACTAGACCCCATTCTGAATTTGACACGGTTAGTCCTCTGTTAGATCTAGAAAGACTTGTGAGAAAGAATAGCTCTAGAAGGAGACATAAATCGTCTTCTTCTAATTTAGCCTTGTAGTATGAAGATATATTACAATTTGATCCCTATAGTAATATTCCATCCAATCCAGATTGGATTCATTTATCACCTAGGGTTGCTGAACGTTTAGACAGAGGAGTTGATTTTAAATAAGCTTTCCTTATTCATTCACTTGAATCTCATCCAGAACCCTTACTTCCACCAGGATCACCTAAATCTGAGTTTGACTTGGGTGTTCATTTACCTAAATACAAACCTACAGACTTCATATCCCCCACTATTTATTCATTCCCTTCCACTTCTGAACAACCTGAAGCTTCCACTTCTGAAAAACTTGAAGGGACCTTTTCTATATATTCAAATCCACTCTTTGAAGCAAAGGAGGATATTCAATCATAGGTTCATAAGTTAGTTATTAGGACTCCCTTCAAGTCATATAGGAGATCTCGTCCTTCTTCATCTCCTCCTTCCTCACCTCCACATAGGTATACACCTTCTTTATCATCGTCTTCCTCTTTTTCTTCCTCAACATCTACACAAACATCTCAGACACCATATTCAACTATGGCATTCCAACCTATTGTATAGGCTAGATATACAACTTTAGTTTTACCTGAAAACCTCGATGCATTCCCTCTAGGATATTTAAAACATCTTCCTAGGTATAATGGAGAAACTGATTCCTTAGCTGAGGACCATATTCAAGCATTTCTAGATTTTGCAGATAATATGAACATTGAGCAAGAAAATGTCTATATGAGGTTGTTTATTCAATATCTTGAGGGAATTGTAAGAACCTGGTTTTTTTAGTTACTTGTAAATTCCATTAGGCCTTGGGAAGAGTTAACAAATATATTTAAAAATCAATGGGGTGTGAATAAAGATGCTCTTTACTTTTTGACTGAGTTTGAAGAACTTAAAATAAACTTTGGTGAACCTGTATTTGAATTTATTAAAAGGTTCAAAAAACTTTATCATAAGATGCCCTTTGATTGCAAACCCCCTGTAGCAACAGCCAATCTAGGTTTTCAAAAGCCTTTGAAGATGATTTTGCTGTAATGTTAAGAGTAAGAACTTCAAGGAATCTTGAAGACATGAAAACTAATGCTATAGTGGTAGAAGAAAATAAATTTTCCTTAGCTACTTTAAAAGCTAAAGAGGAAAAGGCCCAAAGAAAACTTAAATCTAGTCAAGAGGCCTCAACTTCCTCTAAGACTAAAACTGAAGATTCTAAAATTGATGAGATTACTTCACTTCTTAGAAATCTATACAATAGAATTTTGAAGATTGAGACTCAACCTAGAACAGTTCAACAAATAGTAGCTCGACCTCAAAATAAAAATCAAGGGCAATACAAAAGAAATTCACAATTACAAATTCTTCAAAGACCTAGTAATGGTTAGCAGGTTCCAACTCCTTTACTGATACATGATTAACAACCTGATGACAATACCATGACTATCATTGAAGACATTAACAATATGGATAGCTCTTTTGGTCAGACCACTATTATTCCTTTTTCACAAAATAAGAAAATTCAAGATGATCAAGAATCCTCATAGGTTTCCAAATACCATGCCTTCCCTGAATTCCTAATTGCAAATATCAACAAAATATATGATCTTAGACCTAGACCTTGCCCTGGAAGACCTCCTAAGGAACCTCTGACAATTGAACCTCATACAAAAATTGTTGAAACTCATCCAACTACTATTCGACCTTTAAATCAGTCAACTGATACAGTTCAAATTGACAAAATTGTCTTGACTTCATTTACTGTTGAAAAGGAGTTAAAAAGAGTTAAAATCCCTATACCTCTTTTGGAACTTTCCAAAAAAATTGGATATAAAAATCAAGTTTCCAAATGGATAGAAAACACCTCTGTTGATGTTGAAAGTGATGTTATTAGCCTTCAAGATGAAAAACCAGTAGTTGTCTTTGGCCTAGCTCAGATATGATAGATGAAATAGTACCCCCTTTCTATGTAACACTAAAGACAAATGACTCCATGCTATATAACTATATGTTTGATTCTGGAGCATCACACAATCTCATGCCAAAAACCATCATGGATCATTTAAATCTTGACATAACTAGATCCTCTCATGATTTGTACACCTTTGATTTCAAAAGAGTACCTTGTCTAGGATTAGTTAAGGATTTAGTAGTCACTCTTGCCCAAATCTCAGTAAAGAGAATAGTGTTAGATATTGTTGTCACTGACATCCCTCCCAAATTTGGAATGCTCCTTTCAAGATCTTGCTGTGCCAAATTAGGGGAACTCTTCAGATGGACAAGCCTTATGCCACTATTCTAATTTATGGGGAAGAACAACTTAGGTTGTATAGAGAGGTTAGATTTGTCCACATGGTATGAAAAATAGATCAACGAAAGAACCACCCCATTTATGAAATTGATGAAGATTTTGGCTGTTTTCAACTCTCTTCAAATCAAATACATGAATCTCAAGTAAAAATTGAAGATGTAGTTGAAAACCCTGTATCAAATCAAACTGATGTATGGAAGTTGTTCTTTAATGGTTCTTGTACAAAGGATGGAGCAGGGGCTAGGGTAGTGTTAATCTCACTAGAAAATGAAAATATAACACAATCATGTAAACTTGATTTTCAAGCCACCAACATTGTAGCAAAATATGAGGCTTTCCTTCTAGGACTACAGTTAGCCAAAAGTTTAAAGGTACACAACCTGAGTGTTTTCATTGTCTCAGAGCTCATTGTAAGACAAGTTATAAATCATTTCCAAAGAAAGCATCCTAGGGTTAGGTCTTATAGAAATGAGGTTTAGAATTCCATTGAAAATTTATTTTATGCCTTCAACATAACTTATCTCCCTAGAACCGAAAACATACATGTGGATTCTTTGGTTGTTTCTGCAAGCTCGTTTAATATTCTGACCAAATACAATTGTTATACCAAATCCAAGTTAAATATAGGGCATCTATACCTGATAAACAAAAGCATTGGCAAGTGTTTGAGGATGATGAACAACTAAATTCTTTCCTTCAACTTGTAGGTGAATTTTCTCTTCTACAAATTGATGAAGACAATCTTGATATGGTTAGTCCTCAAGTTGTTGATGATCCAAAATTAAATTCCAAGATTGTAGATCATGACATCATACAATTATCAAACAACTTCATTCCTAAGGGGTTAGTTCCTTTAGAGAAATTATTCAATTATAATGATGCCCCCAGAAACCATCCATCAATTTCTCCTGAAGATGACATAGAAGAAATCAACATTGGATCCCAAGAACAAGTGCAAAATATAAAAATCTCTACATCTTTAGCCCCAAAAGTTAAAGATGAGTATCTTAAATTACTTCCAAAATATAAATATTTTTTTGCTTGGTCTTATGTTGATCTTAAAACTTATGATACATCCCTTATTGAACATAAGATCCCATTAAAAACTGAAGCTAAACCCTACCAGCAAAAAATCAGGAGAATTAATCCAGTTCTTCTACCAACTAAGAAAATGTTAGATGCACAGATTATTCTTCCAATAAGATATTCTAATTGGATTGCCAATTTAGTACCTGTTAGAAAAAGGAATGGTGAAATCAGACTCTGTGTTGATTTTAGGAACATGAATAAAGCATCACTAAAGGACAATTATCCATTGCCTAAAATGGATGAGTTACTTCAACAAGTTTCTGGAGCCAACAAACTTTTGATGTTAGATGGATTTTCTGGTTATAATTAGATTATGGTGGACAAAGAGGATAGGGAAAATACTGCCCTCACAACACCTTAGGGTACTTTCATGTATGAAAGGGTGCCTTTTGGTTTGACAAATGCAGGAGCTACGTTCCAGAGAGCTATGGATATAGCTTTTGTAGGCCAGGTAAACAAATTTCTTGTTATTTATCTTGATGGCCTTACAATTTTCTCTAGTTCTAATAAAAAACATTTAAAGCACTTGATGAAGGTTTTTGAAAGATGCAGGAAATTTGGGTATCATTGAATCCAAAGAAGTCTTTGTTTTCTATCTCAGAAGGGAAATTACTTGGCCATATAATTTCTAAAGATGGAGTATTTATCGATCCAAACTTAGTATCAGCCATTCAAACATTAAAATTACCAAGAAATAAAAAAGAATTTCAGGCTTTTCTTGGTAAAATCAACTTTTTAAGAAGATTCATACCCAATTATGTTGAAATTGCCAAAGATATAACTGATATGCTTAAGAAGGGTCATGAAGTTAAATGGATGGTCTCTTCTAGACATGCATTTGATCAAATCGAGAAAGCTATCTCTAAAGCTCCAACCCTGGCCAGCACTGATTATACTAAACCATTAAGTATATTTTCCTTTGCCTCTAAAACAAACCTTGCTACTGTTTTACTACAAACGAATGAAGATTCCCATGACCAACCTATAGCCTTTTTTAGCAAAGTCATGAGAGATGATGAACTCAAATATGACACAATTGAGAAGCATAATTATGCCCTAGTCCAATCCTTGAAATATTTTAGGATGCATGTTTTACATTCAACCACTATAGCCTAAGTTCCCAACAGTTCTATTAAAACTATTCTCACTCAACCAGATACTGATGGGAGGAGAGGTAGATGGATCACCCAAATTTTGGAGTATGATCTAACTATCAAAACCATAGAGTTAGTAAAAGGTCAAGGATTAGCTAAGCTTTTAGCTGAATACAATTGTAAAGTGCTAGGCATCAACTCTGTTCTAGAAATACCAAGGGAGAATCCACAAGAACCTTCCCAAAGTTCAGATAGGAAGAATCCACAAGAACCTTCCCAAAATATGAATGATGAGAATCCACAAGAACCTTCCAAAAATCCTAAAGAAAAGAATTCGCAAGAACCTTTACCCTCAAATCAGACTGCTTCTATACACATTGATGAGAAAATCCTTTTATTAGATTGGTATCAAGATATTGTAAATTTCTTAATTCATTTTGAGTGTCCTGCATCATTTTCCAAAAGTCAATATAAGAGTCTCAAATTGAAAGTAGTCAAGTACTGTATCATAAATGCAAATATATATTGGAAGGACCCACTCAATATCTTGCTATTATGTTTAACAGAATTAGAGACTGAAGGGATCATTGATCAGTTTCATACAAGATTTTGTGGAGGACATTGATGCACGAGCATTCATCTCAAGAAAAATCATTGTATTTTAGTAGACATAGGGATTCTTGTGTTTCAAGGAAGTTGGTTTCGTAAGTATTGAATTAATGTAATTATTAGGAGTTTTGGGTGATTTTAATGAGAGAGGCTAGAATAGGATTTAATTGAATATAGTGAGGCATATTTGTAAATATTCTCGAATGTAGGAGAATATGAGAGATTTAGGATAGTTGAGAGAACTGAGGGATTTGAGAATTGATTGTAAAATCTAGATTAGGAATTAGGTCATGATTTTGTGGATTTGAGGGAATCCTTAGGAATGAGAAAGAGATTTTAGGATTCTATGGAGAAGTTTATGGATCTAAACCAGGAATTGGTTTTAGAATCTTTTGTATAAATTGAAGCCATAAAGGCATAGAAAGGTGTGGGAGAGAGAGTTAGAGAGTTAGATAATTAGATAGTTTGGTTTGTTTGTAAGCCTATGGGCAGATGATGATTAGAGGCCATTAATTAGAATATTAGGCTGAGGAGAGACAGGGAGTCTCATTATTTAATTGTTTGTTGATATATATATGCACAGAGATTCAATTTCCATTTGTATAAGTGTGTTGTTAAGCATCAATGGAAAATGATGAGTGAGTTAGTGTATTCTGCATATCATAGTTGCAGGCGGAGTGCGGCGATTACCCTAAGAGGAAGCATGATGAGCAGGATCATAATGGATCGTTGAATCCACTAGAAGGATCAAAGTCAAGCTCAGGAGGGAGTGCGTAGTGAACCAGCCGAAGGACCAGAACCTGAAGAAAACCCAAGTCCACAGAAACACCGAAGAAATAGCGTAAAACACAAGCAAAGAGAAAAGCGGTGAGGTGAAGATTTGATGCACAACAACCATTGGATCTAGAAGATCAATGGTTCTAGATCCAATGGTTAGGCTTAAATCACAAGGGTGAAGCAATTGGGATCGCATTGCAATACATCAAAGGGAGGAATCAGTCTTGAGTGAAGTGTGATTGCGACAGGCGATATGTAGCCGGACCCAAAACTTATCAAATGTAACCTATAACCCCATCGGGTCCGTAAGTCATGTCGGATCAGAGCTTTTAAGAGGAAGAGGTCAGGTGTGAAGGATGGTGTGATAGCCGATAATGATAAGTGTTGATTGGAGATCGGGCGATCGAAGATTGGAGGAGGCGTAGCGTAGCAGAAAAGCTTTGGAGTCGATGAACCCAATGATATTTATATATGCGGGTCTATAATATTTGAAGTCCGGTTATGTGTTTCGGACCGTGTATTTGCCGTGTATTTCCTGTATTGTGTTAAAGTATTGTGCCCGAGTTTTAAGGCCTAAGTGCAAATTAAAACACTTCCGATAGTCGCATATCAGATGCAGATGGGTGATATGTGGTGTGACCAAGGTAGACTGCAATGAGTGATTGCGATAAAGGCATTCATTGTGAAATGTGCAAAGACTGAGGAAAAACGAAAAAGGTATGTTTTACGTGTATTTATATTAAAAAGGATTTATAATAGAAATACCCACTGATAAATGGAATTGTGGTTTAAGTCCAATTATGAACCAAAATTAAAGTGGGGGTTGATAGACGTGCGTATTTAAGGTTAATAATGCGTCGATCAAATGTTTTGTAATTAAGTTCCAATGGAAGGTTTTAATGAAGGTTTATGCTATATGGTTGGCTTAATAAATGTTTCCACATGAGTTCTAATTAAGGGGACCTTAAAACCATTATTCATTAAGTAATGAACATTTTGATCAGAAGGTCATATTAATTCTTGGGGGAAAATGGTTTATTGCATAGGTTTATGCATACTGTGGGTAAAGTAGGGGTAACCCTGCATTAGAGTGGTATCAGAGTAGAACAAAGAAATTATGTGTGAAATTTTCTTTGAAATAATTTAGAACAGAGACATGTGGAAAGATGTTTATGCAGGCAAGGGAGATCATATTCTAATATGATAGTTAAGCGACCAGGGTAAAGCTGCGAGATTGGTAAGAGGAATATTAATCTTTATTTTCCTGCATTTTGATAAAACGTTCATATTTTGAGGAAATTAGAGCAAGTGATTTATGGCCAATGAATCTGTATAATTGGAATTATGAAATGTTTGAAATTTAAATTGGAGAAGAACGGTTAAGTTCTTAGAGGCAAGTAAGTAACGAGATTATAGGAACATAAAAAATCCACAGCGATGTTTTGAAGAATGGAGATTCACTTGAATGTGAAGAGTGAATGGAGACTGCTTGTGAAATCATGCAAGTATTGTTTTACTTAACTCTGATTTAGGTTTCGTTGGATAAAGAAATAGATTGAAGATTGATAGTTGCAGCTAATAAAGTATCTCAGCAAAAGAAGATCAAGTCTTAAGAAGCAGTAATGGAAGAAAACTCAGTAAAGGATAAATTGTTGCCAATAGTTAAGCTTTGCCAAGATAAAGCCGGAAGATTGAAAGAAAGAACCAGATTCTAAATCTGATTGACAGTAGTTGAACGTTGAAAGTTTGCACAGTGGAAGCATGAATATCTGCTGAAACAGATTTGTGGAAATGGTGAGATCCTGAAGATAGGTGAAGGTATGCAAATTTGTCTAATGATTAGTAGATATTGAATGAGTGAAATTTTAGAGCATGATTATAGTAGTTAAACTGTAAGAGGGATGTTTATAATTTCTTGAAGTAACAGAGTTTGAAGATACAACTGAAATCTAGTGGGAAGGACAGTCCATTCAAAAGTGCAGGTGAATGGGAAGACAAGATCAGACAAAGATCTTGAATGTGAGATGAAATGTTTTTTTTTTCTTTTTGATTTGAAGGTTGGAAAGTTGTGGTCTTTGTATTGATGCAAAAGTATTTTTGCAACACCCAAAGACAATTCCATAGAGGATGTGGGTAGAATTTCTAAGAGATAAAAGAAGCTGGTAAGAGTTTCTGAGTGAAAGTAGAATGTGGCAGAACCTTGAAGAATTCCAACAAGGATTGGATAAAGAGGAAAATTGTGTTCTTAGAAGATGCAGATGAGTTGAAGCTAGAAGGAGAAAAAATAAGTGCTCAAAGGAGGTTCTAGAGATAGAGAACCAATTGCTTGCCAAAAGACCAAGTACAAAGGAGAGCTTGGTGAGGTAAGTGGCAATAGGGCAGACTTGTTGTTGTGGAGGATTTAGTGCAGCTCATAGTGAGTGAGTGAGGAACTCATATATATGGAAAGGATGATGACTAGTAATAGTCATAACAGAGGTTCTAAAAGAAACCACAGCCAAGGATAGAAGAAAATAGATGCCAAGGAAAATGGCATACAAAGATAGTTAAGTAAAAAAGAATGTGAGAGGGAGAAGGCTGAGATAGCAGTTCAACTTGAAGTATTAATAGAAATGCTGCAGAGAAATGAAATGGACCAAAAATATGGTTAGGTCATGAGAAAGAAAGTGAAGTGGCAGAGTCTATAAGAGAAGAGGGAACAAGAAGTGAATATGTAGTTAATAAAGGGGCTAAGGGCACTTGAACAGATTATAGATGCCAAAGTGAAGACAGAGAATCTCGAAAGAGTTGAGATATAGAAAAAGGGAGATGCCAAGGAAGATGTTGAAGTTTTGATATGTGAACTAGAATGTGGCCCATTACTTTTTGAAAGTGATGAAGAGACAGAGGAGTTGAATCATATGAATGATTCAAAGTAGCTAGAAGACTTGATGACTGAAGCATCAAATGAGATAGAAAGGTCTTGTATTTTTAAAATTAATGATTTGTGTATGATTACAGGTTTGGAAGAAGATAGGCAGTCCTTTAAAGATGTCAAAAATGTGGAAGAATACCTTCCAGAAGATGAAAGTTTTGAAGTAGAATATGATAAGGATACTGGAAAAGAATCAGTTTGCTACAGTGGACAAGTGCTGAAAGACATCATTGAAACAAATGATGAGAAGGAGAGACTAGTTGACAGTCTCAAGATTTCTTTGAGTTTGAGTCAGCATACTGATATGCTAATAGAAGAAGAGAGATCAGAGTAACATACTGAAGTGTTGCCAAAGGAAGAAGAGGTATAGAGGCCTTATATTTTTTATTTTGATGATTGTCTTATGAGTGAAGATTTTGTTGCAAAAACTGGAACATATTTGGCACAGGAGGGTAGCCAAATGAAATAAGAAGAGGAAGAACATCGACTGAAGGATGTTAAGAAAGATTTAGCAAAGAAAGAAGGACCATGTGATGATGGGTCAATCGCAAATGAAGAAATAGGAGATTGTGTATAATTTCCAAAGTTTACTCCAAGTAAAATCATTGAGTTATATAGAGAATTAGACTTTCAAAGGACGAAGTTAGAAGAGCAAAAGATAAGTGTTTAGGATAAATTACTGAAGAAGGATGACAAAGAATTTGTCATAAATAATAATCAAGAAGAAGTTGACAGGTGCAGAAAACAAAAGCAGGAAATTATTCTGAAAGACAATATGGCAGCAGTTGAAAAATTACGAGACAATAGTGAACAAGAGAGTAAGGATAAAAGAGTGGAAGTAGTAATGGAAATTCAACAATTAAGAGTTGAAGGAAATTAGTAGACAGATGATATACTGGACAAAGAAATTGAGTTGATAAGAAGGTTAATGATGAAAGTGTCACAGAAGAAGAAAACAACAAGAAAGGAAAGGAGTAACAACAAAAGGAAGATAGCAGCAGACTATGAAAGCAGGGAAAGTGGAGCATTGTAGCATAAGATATGGAGACCTGGAGAATACAACAGACAACAACAATAATAGAACAATGGACAAGCAAAGACAGGTTACAAAATAAAGTCTGGGATCCAGGAGGAATCAATTATCCAGACTTATGACCAGGAGGTCATAAATTTTCTTACTTGGGGAGTCCGTTGCAGGAGCATTCAACTCAAGAAAAATAATTTTATTTTAGTAGACATAGGGAGTCTTGTGTTTCAAGGAAGTTGGTTTCCTAAGTATTGAATTAATGTAATTATTAGGTGTTTTGAGTGATTTTAATGAGAGAAGCTAGAATAGGATTTAATTGAATATAGTGAGGCATATTTGTAAATATTCTTGAATGTAAGAGAATATGAGAGATTTAGGATAGTTGAGAGAACTGAGGGATTTGGGAATTGATTGTAAAATCTAGATTAGGAATTAGTTCATGATTTTGTGGATTTGAGAGAATCCTTAGGGATGAGAAAGAGATTTTAGGATTCTACTTAGAATCCCTTTTGTATAAATGTAAGCCAAAAAGGCATAGATAGGTGTGGGAGAGAGAGTTAGAGAGTTAGATAATTAGATAGATTGGTGTGTTTGTAAGCCTACGGGTAGATGATGATCAGAGGCCATTAATTAGAAGATCAGGCCGAGGAGAGACAAAGAGTAGCATTATGTAACTGTTTGTTGATATATATATGCATAGAGATTTAATTTCCATTTGTATAAGTGTGTTGTTAAGCATCAATGGCGAATGATGAGTGAGTTAGTGTATTCTGCATATCATAGTTGCAGGCAGAGTGTGGCGATTACCCTGAGAGGAAGCATGATGAGGAGGATCATAATGGATCATTGAATCCGCTATAAGGATCAAAGTCAAGCTTATGAGGGAGTGCGCAATGAGCCAGCCAAAGGACCAAAACCTGAAGAAAACCCAAGTCCATAGAAATGCTAAAGAAATAGCGTAAAACATAAGCAAAGAGAAGAGAGGGGAGGTGAAGAGTTGATGCACAGCAACCGTTGGATCTGGAAGATCAACGGTTAGGATTAAATCACAAGGGTGAAACAATTGGTATTGCATCGCAATACATCAAAGGGAGGAATCAGTCTTGAGCGAAGTGTGATTGCGATAGGCAATATGTAGCTGGACCCGAAACTTATCAAATGTAACCTATAACCCCATCAGGTCTATAAGTCATGTCGGATCAGAACTCTTAAGAGGAAGAGGTCATGTGTGAAGGACGGTGCGATAGACGATAGTAATAAATGCTGATGGGAGATTGGAGGAGGCATAACATAGTGGAAAATCTTTGGAGTCGACGAACCCGACGATATTAAATATGTCGGTCTATAATATTTGAAGTCTGGTTATGTGTTTCAGAGCGTGTATTTCCCATGTATTTCTTGTATTGTGTTAAAGTGTTGTGCCTGAGTTTTAAGGCCTAAGTGAAAAGTAAAACTCTTTCAATAGTCACATATCGGATGTGGACGGGTTATATGTGGTGTGACCAAGGCGGACTGCGATGAGCGATTGTGATAAAGGCATTCATCGAGAAATATGCAAAGGCTGAGGAAAAACAGAAAAAAGTATATTTTACGTATATTTATATTATAAAGGATTTATAATAGAAATACCCACTGATAAATGGAATTGTGGTTTAAGTCCAATTACGAACCAAAATTAAAGAATGGGGGTTGATAGACGTGCAGATTTCAGGTTAATAAAGTGTCGATCGAAGGTTTTGTAATTAAGTTCCAATGGAAGGTTTTAATGAAGGTTTAGGCTATATGGTCAGCTTAATAAATTTTTCCACATGAGTTCTAATTAAGGGGACCTTAAACCATTATTCATTAAGTAATGAACATTTTGATTGGAAGGTCATATTAATTCCTGGGGGAAAATGGTTTATTGCATAGGTTTATGCATAGTGTGGGTAAAGCAGGGGTAACTTTGTGTCAAAAATTATGCTTGGAGAGAAACACCATATAAGATATTAAGGGTAGGATTCTATTGGCCAACATTGTTCTTACAAGTAGGAGCAAAGGTTAGAAGTTGTGTCCCTTATTAGATGTTTTCTAGTAAGAAAAAACTAGCAGCTCTTCCTCTAATCCCAACAATAGTTTTAGCACCTTTTCTCTAGTGGGGATTAGATTTTATTGGAGGGATTCATCCTACTTCAAGCAATCCACATAGATGGATCCTCACTGGAACATATTACTTTACTAAATGGGAGGAAGCAATTCTAATAAGAAATGCTACTGACTTAGTAGTAATCAAATTCATTGAAGAAAACATTTTATCTAGGTTTGGTTTCCCGACCTAGATTGTTACTGACAATGCCACAGCATTTTCCAGTGTCAAAATGATTGATTTTTTCTAGAAATATCAGATTCTGCTACATCATTCAACTCCATATTATCCTCAAGGTAATGGTCTTGCAGAATCATCCAATAAAATTCTGGTAAAGGTTATCAGGAAAACTTTAGCAGATCATAAAAAGAGTTGGGACACTCATCTAATTCATGCAGTCTTGGAAAAAGGATTACTCCAAAGAGATCTTTTGGAAAATCTCCTTTTTGGTTAGTTTATGGAAAAGATGCAATTTTCCATACCAATTTGGCCTTCCCTGTTTTAAAGTTTCTGCAGGATTCAATTGATGATTTTTCAAGGAGGATAAATCAAATCATTGAACTTAATGAGAATAGAGATGAAGTTCAATACAAATTGACAAAGTAGTAGAATAAGATGAAGAGCCTGTTTGACAAAATAGCTAGGGAAAGGGAGTTCAAGGAGGGTGATCTAGTTCTAATATGAGATTCCAGAAGAGAAGACAAAGGAAAACATGGCAAGTTTGACAACCTATGGTTTGCACCTCTAGCTATTTCTGAAGTAAAGGGAAACAACACTTTTGTGCTACAAAATCTTGAGGGAATATATTCCACTTATCTTGTTAATGGAAGGTTTCTCAAACATTGCATTCAATACTGAGAAGTTGAAGTAGATTTCATTACTACCATTGTAAAAACTTCGGTTTATTTTACTTTTAAAACTATTAATGTGATTTTTTCACAACAAAGACTCCATAGCTAAAGGAGAAGGCACATGGATCTACAGGTTATCTGCATTCTATAGGAGAAATTAGTCCCCAGTTGGAGCTGATGTTGTAACATTCTTGTTTTTTATAAGTTATCTATTAGATAAAAAAATCAAAATTCCAGACAAAAATTGATAAGTTAGGATATGGACCAAAAATAAGATGAAAAATTAAAATTTTAGAAGTGATTATTATTGCACGCCCATATCAAATAAAATGATAGGGTAGTTTCTCTAAAAAAGGAAGGTAAAATGAAAATGATAGATAAGCAATAAAAGAAAAATATTTGCTTTATAAAATAAATTAAGGTTGCTAGATCAAATGCACCTTTGAAAATGTCCTTTTGATTAACCATTATTAAAGTTATTTAATTATGATTTAATTGTTGTAATAAAGCTTGATGACATTATAAAATAAGCGACAAATGACACTTTTGTCGTATTGGCAGAAATGAAAAAACAACACATCGGGCGTCGATAACAAACTTGCTCTTTTCAGCAAAGATCCTTCACTCTGCTTGGATCAATGACGGAGGAAGCCTTTCAGCCCCACCTTGGCCATTTCCCCCATTAACGCGAGGGGGGTGGGGGGGTCCGAAAAGCAGTTTTCATGGTTGCCACTTTTTGCAACGTGGCGCCTCCAAAATGTTTTGGACCTCGAAGGTGTGAAACCACAAACCATTGTGACCCCCCCGAAATCCACTTCCAGTTTCTTCCATCCAACCATTGACTTCTCCCGCGCCTTGCGCATCCGTTATCCTTCGTCCAATAATGAACCTCCACACCATCCATCCATTTTCACTTACCCATTCACTGTCCACCATGTTATAATATCGTTGCCTATACGCTCCAAGGTCGTTACTGTGCCTGATTATCCATTTAAATAGTCGTTAAGCATTAATTCAAATTTTCCCTACAAATTGAATGCCTACAACTAGATCCAAATGATTAATTGAGCCCAATTTAACCTATAAATCCTCCATGGCTCCAATCTTTGAAACTTTTCTCTTCTATCCATAAACCAAAAGCACCATTTTTTCGCTCTATGTATTTTCTCCACTGTTATCAATTTTAGGTTAAAAACTAATTCTGAATCTCCCTTGCAGTCGTGATGGCTCCTAAAGCAAATATACAAAAGACCGCCAAAGAAGGGAATCTCTCCAGAGTCTCCCTTGATCTGGATCCTATGCCACTTGTAAACTCCTTTTTCAAGATCAATGACTGTGAATGTGAATTTGATTTCTATGAATTACATTCATGGTTAAAACTGAAATGTACCGATCAAGAGGATTCCATTCACTTTTGAGAGACTCTTTTTCCAATGTTTTCTTTTCCTAAGACCCATCAGTTCCTTGATCTAATCTCTTGGTGTAAATCCAGGTATGACTCTGTGTAAAGAATAGTAATGACTTAGGATGGAAACATTCTGATTACCATTACTGCTCAAAGCATAAACTAGATGCTAATGATACCTCCATCTGATTTCCTTAGCCATTTCTCAGCTGCAACTCTCATGGACCTATACAATAAACTTACCTTCCCATAGAGATCTCTTATCTTTGAACTTTTCCTACTAGAAGATCCCAAATTACCTAAGAGAAATCCTCCATATTCATTGTCCATGTTCCCTGAAGCTACTAGACACATTATCTCTTTGTTATCATACCTCCTAGGTTATGAAAATGACCAAGCTGTTGATGGATCCATCCTTGGATTCTTTTCTATCTTTAGCAAAGAATATCAAGTTGCCTTCATGTATAATTATAGCCACTTTTTGGCTGATAATATACATGAAAAATTTATGAATTTGACCACACAAGGAGTATTCAGGTATAGTTCAATTATAATTCATCTAATTTTGTTTCAACAAGGAGATCTATTGCATATTCGGCTCAACAAATAAGATGAGTAGTGAGTGAATGAATAAGTGATTCATTGGACAAAGCTAGTAAGAGCAAGATCATTAAATTTTACATTTTCTCAATTCATTGATTACATCATACATCTAGTTCTCCAATTACTCAACATCGAGGTAGAGCTTAGAATTGGAGAAGAAATTAAAAAGGCACTGCAACTATCAGAGCAAACCAAGACTGGTGACTGGTACCTATACTAGAATTACACTAATATTACGATCTATGGTAGTGAGTTGGCTCCATACAAACTGCCTAAGTATGTGCCAATGAGAATATTCTCACTGGAATAAATTAGGCAAATGATAAATATGGATGAAGTCCATTTTTTCTTAGGCAAGAAGAAATCACATTTTAAACTCAAAGTCAGAGTAGGGAGTTTCATCTGTAACACTAGGTCTGCAGGTACAAATGCAAATAGATTGCTAAAGAACATGAACCTCCAGCCAAGCTTCACTTGGTCTTATGATCCTTTTGGGATTATTTCAACTCTCAGAGTGTAGTTGATGGAAACACCTTACAACCATAATCCCAAGCCAAAATTGGAGAAGTTCATGAATCAGGAGCAATGGTCTGAAGGTACTCTCACAAAAGATGATGAATAGGTTATATCAACTCGTCAGACAAAGATTCCAGCTACACAAAGCACTCAGCATAAACGAAGCAGAGATGAAACTCAGTTAGCTATAGAACCAGGTAAAGAGTACTATATCTTACAAAAGAAGTTGAAAATTGGGTTGTCAATTTCATCAGGAATAAAACCACCAGAGATAATTGATCTTCGAGATTTGGAAGATGTTTCATCAGCAGGGACCATTGTTCCAAGCCTCCCTCTACTTCTTCAACTCCTTCTTCAACTAAATCTATGGAGATTATCCAATCAACTGAGACCAACTCAATAGGGGATACTAATATCTTCTCAATATTTCTAGAAATTAAGCAAAAGAATGAAAGTATTAAGTCTCAAGTTTACAGTCAGTTTTGGAAACAAACATCCACTTCTCAACATAGAGTTCTCTCTGCCTTCAACAGTGAAAGAGGAAGGATTCAAATGGCATTTTTGCAGGCTCAGATTCCATTTCCTATATCCACATCAGACTACAAGAAGTCCATCTTCTCATTTGATGTAAACCAGATACATCCCATTGATCAAATAGATTTGCATAGGCAATCAGGTGAGATGCTATTTTCAACAATGACCACAACTGCCATGTCTCTTTCCAAGCTTAGAACTGCTTTGTCCAATGTACAGTCACAACTTAAGATTGAAAAGTTGTCATCCTTGTCTAAGGATAAAAAATTAAAATCTTTAGAAGATATCATTATCAAGATTGGATATGATCCCCAAGACTGTGAAGAAATTGAAGAAATATTACAAAAGAAGAATGTTGAGATTACAGCCTTGAAGAAATAGTTGAAGCTGCCTTCAACTAAGGATCCACAGACTAAATAAATGGTAGAAAATGAACAAAACATGGTGGAGATGTTAAAGCTCATTATTGAGAAAAACATACAAATCAAGAAAATGGAAGAGCAGATAAAACAATTGCTCTAGGAAAAAGAGGCATCACAACTTCTTGTGACCTCGGTAACAACAATTCCAATGACAGGTGCAGATTTAAGTACATATCCTACTAACATTGCTTCATCTTCAACAACAAGTGAAACAACAAGGTTATCACAGGAGCTACAAGCACATAAAAAACAAAATGAGAAATTAATCCAGAAGTTCCAAGCCTTGGAGTTAGAAAAGGTAAAAAATGATACCTTGTATGTAGAAGAAATGCAGAAGTCACATAGGTTAGAGCTCAAGGTTAAACAATTAGAAAGCAAGACTCTAATGGTAGACACTTTGGTCCAAGCCAAAGAAGATATCTGGTTAGGTATTAGCCACTCTATCACATAAGTATGCCCATCCATACAAATCAATTTTGAGTAGCAAGAACTAATTGTTAAATGTAGAACATAGGTAGAGACCCAGAGGGCAGCATTGGTCACAAAACCCAAAGAAGCATCATGAATGATCATGGTACTGAATTCTAATACTAGGCAACAGTTACAAGAGATGAACATTCTAGATAGGACAACTACTATTTTTGAAATTAAGAAAGCCCTAGTGAAGAAGAATCTCTTAACTCAGCTAAAAACAAAGTGTGATGGTCTACACACTATAGTCAGGAGGTTCCACTCTAAATTCAATATATTACATAAGAAAGGTTTACCAGAGATAATATTATTAAATGATCAACTAGTAAAATTGGAGGATTACTGTGAAAGGATTTACACCATTGCAGTAGACAATAGTCAATTTGCAGGGATAAGAAAGAAGATTACTAGCAAGGAGTTTATGGAACCTTTAAGCTTAGACCTCTCCATTAAATATGAAATTGGTCATCTTTTTCTCACCAAACCCAATTTTGAGAGATATACTTAAGTTGATGAGATACTTAGAAGGATGGTAAATCTCGAGATACCTAGTGAGAAAAGGTGGGATCAATTGTGTGAAACAATTGATTAACTTTTTATACCAACAAGAAGACAATAACAACAGATTTTGAAGGAACAATCATCAACAACTTCCTATCTAATAGGGACACATCATGCAACAATTTTTCTTTTCCTATCTTCTTTCAAGCTATCTTGTAATTCGTTTAGGATATTTTGTTTAGAACTTGTATAAATAACTCTCTACTATGAGTTATTAAAGGTGGTACCTTTCATAAGAAGTTTTGTAAAAGCATTGATGTACAAGCTGTTTCTAGATCATTGATAATAAAGCAAAGGATTCTGAATTTGGTCTCATACAATTTCTTTTTCTTTTGTAAGTTTTTCATGTGTTTCATTCATTATGTTTATTCTGCATATGTTTAGGTTTTACAGAGATATCAAGTGAGAATTTTTCTGTTACAGTTATTCTTAAAATTCTTTTATGAAGTTATTATCATAAAGAGACTGAGATATTGTACTATTTGTCTAAAAATCTCCCTCTAAATCATAAAATTGTCAGCATCTTATGTAATCTTAAGCATGGTTTGTTTAAATTTTGAACATTAGACAAATGTTTTCTCACGTGTGATAATTTATCTTTCTGTCTGAAACCTAAATTAATCATACCTCCTTACTATTCTTTCTAAACACCTTATAAATTCAAATCACTATGTGAAGTCAAATAGAAGCCATTTGATTATCTATTAGTGCAATCTAAAAGAGTTAATACATCATTCTTATAGTTTGTTCTATGCATTGGTCCTCCATAAAAACCAAAACCAAAACCCCTAAAACAAATACCTTAGATGCTCTGCCATGATCAGTTGACCATTATTATCTCAAAGGAACAACATAAAAGTTATGCAGTTCACCATTATAAATAAATCCCTCATCACCTTTGCATGATTTCCCTGGTTTATTTCAATTTCTAATCTACAGGTTTTCAAAGCTTGACTGGTCTCTGCGCCTATCTTGCAGCATAGCTAGATTTATCATTCTAACGAAGACTACTCTCTATTCGGTAATCATGCTCTCAGCCTTCTGTTGTTTCTTCTACCCATTTTTTTTCAAATATGGCACCCAAATTAAAGGAAAAACACTCTGGTAGTAAAAGCTCATTGCAGGAAAATCCCAAAGTCACTGATATGCTAGACCTTAACTACATTCCATTAGCTAACCAATTTTTCAAAATTGTGGGCACAGAGTGCGAATTTGATATGTTCAAATTGCACCATTGGTTAGAATAGACTTATCAGGACTCAGAATATGAAATTAACCTATGGGAATATTTATTTCCCATGTTTATGTTTCCTCATATTCATCCATTTCTTGATTTAGTCATGTGGTGTCAAGATAGGTACAATCCCCTGCAGAGAACTGTGGTAGTTCAAAATGGAGAAATTCTCATATATATCACACCTAAAACCATCAATAAAATGCTTCTTATCCTTGAGAATGATTTTCTTATAATTTTCTCAACTGTTGTCCTCATGTATCTAGACCACAATCTCACTTTCCCCCAAAGAGCTCAACTTTTTGAAGTCTTTCTTCCAGATGAGATCAAACTTCCTAAAAAGAACCCTCCTTATTCAGCCTCAATGTTCCTTGAGAGAGCTAAACATATAATTTATTTAGTTTCTTTCTTGTTAGGTTACCAAACAGATCAATGTGTAGATGAATCTATTCTAGGTTATCCATCCATCTTCTTCAAAGAACACAAACCAACTTTCATGTATAATTATAGTCAATTTTTGGCTAAAAATATGCATGAACAATAAATGAAAATCAATACTGAAGGAATATTCAAGTATTCTTCTGTATTAGTGCATATGTTCCTTTTTCAACAAGGAGACATGTTTCTTATAACCTTACACAAATAGGATGACCAACAAGTAAGTGAATCAGTCACAAAGTGGACCTCATTGGTCAGGAGGAACTCAACTAAGTTCAAATTTTCAGTTTTCATCGACTTTTTATTCATCCAGTTTCACAAATTCTCAACAACTAGAGTGAGCCTAGAACCAACCTAGGAATTAAATGAATTCTACACCTGAGTGACCAAGCAAAGACAAGAGACTGGTATCTTTACCAAAATTACACAAAAATTAGGGTGTATGGCTGTGAGTTAGCTTGATACAAATTGTGTAAATATGTTCAAATGATCATCTTTTCTCTAGAATATATAAGGAAAACGATCAATATGGATGAGCTACATTTTGTTTCAGGGAAGAGATAATCTCAATTTAAGATAAAATCCCAAGTGGGATCATTTATTTGCAATACTAGATCAACATGCATTGAAGCAGACTCATTCCTTAAACAAATGAGATTCCAACCAAGTTTTACCTAACCTTATGATCCATTTAGTATAATCTCGAATTTAAGGGTGGAACTCAAAACCACACGTTACAATCATACTCCAAGAATAGAGATTGAAAAATACAAACATCTGGAACAATGGGAGGAAAACACAGTTCAGGAAGCAAAAGAACAAATTTTACCTGCTTCTAACCTCCAGACTCCCACTTCTCAAAGCAAGTAGGAAAATAGTCCAAGAGAAGAATCTTCATCTTCAGTAAAGGGTGCGAAGGAATTCATTATTTATCAAAAGAAACACAAGATTGAATTGAAAGGCACTACTACTCAAGGTCAGAAAGAGCCTATAATCGTCAATCTAGATGATTCGCAGGTTTCTACAGGGTTAGAAAAAAAATGTAATCACCACTCCATCCTCCTCTTCAATTTCACATAATTTATTGGAGATTACCTAGTCAGTAGGAGTAAGTGAGAAAGAGGAGCCAAACATCTTCACCAATTTCCTTGAAATTAAGCAGAAGAATGAATCTCTGAAGGCAAATGTCTATGCTCAATTTTGAGAACAGACATCTACTTCACAACGCAGGTTATTGATAGTCTTTGACAATGGAAAGGGAAAGATGCAAATGAAATTCTTACAAGCTCAAGTGCATTTTCCAAAGGCTTCTTTAGACGACAAGATGACCATATTTTCCTTTGATGCCAACCAAATACACCCAGTTGACCAAATGGACATGCACAAATAGTCTAACATTGCTATGGTATTGTCAAAATTAAGAACAACTCTTTCAAATGTGCAGTCACAATTAAAGATAGAAAATATATCCTCTTTGGCAAAGGATAACAGGGTAAAATCATTAGAAGACTTAGTTATTAAAATTGGGTATGATCCCACTGATGTTAAAGCTGCAGAGGACATTATTAAAAAGAAGAATTCAGATATTTCAACATTAAGGAGGCAAATCAAACTGCCTTCTACAGTGGATCCTTAATATAAGGAAATAGAAGAAAGTGAGAAACACAAAGAAGAAATGCTCAAATTAATCATTGAGAAAAATTTACAAATAAAGACGATGGAAGAGCATATAGAAAGATTACTTAAATAAAAGGAAGAATCTGCTCAAATGGCCATAGCTCTAATTACAACTATACCCCTTACAGTGGTAGGGACAATAGGGGAATCAACATGAGCAATAAAAAAGTCTACATCAACAACAGATGATTTAAATAAAGTCATATAGAGTTGTCTCTCTAGAGATAGGAAATGAAGCACTTCACAAGAAATTAAAAAATATGGAGACACGGAAGGTAAATAATGATACTCTTTATGTTGAAGAGATGCAAAAGTCCCACATATTGACAAGAAGGATTGAAGAGTTGGAGAATGAGTCACTAATGGCTTAGACCTTGGTTCAAGCCAAGGAAAATATTTAGGCAGATATCAGTCAAGCTATAACTGAAGCTTGGCCCTCAATACAGATTATTTTTGAACAGGAAGAGATCATTAATAGATTCCATACAACTATTGAAGAAGTTAGAGAATTCCTTAAGGAAAACCAAGTGAAGCTAAATACATGATTAAAGTGTTGAATACAAAAACCAAGGCCGAATTGGAAGACATTCATATTGCTGATAGGACAGAAAATTTTCCAGAGATTAAAAAGGTTTTGAAAAAAAATAAACTCATTACTCAACTGGAAACAAAATTCCAGACATTGAAAACTATTTTCCAAAGGATTCATTTCAAGTTCAACTTACTCAACCAAGGAGGACTTCCAGGATTAGTGGCACCAAATGACATGTTAATCAGTTTGGAGGAATATTGTCAAAAGACTTATGCAATTGCAACTGATAAAACTAAATTTACAGGTATTAAAGGCCACCTTACAGGGAAGGAATTCTTATAGGATTTGAAATTTGATTTAAAATTAAGCATGAAATCAAACATATCTTTGTTAATAAGCCTATTTTTGAAAAGTATACCGAGGTTGATGAAGTTTACAGAAAACTGATTAATCTTTCTATACCAAGTGAAGATATATGGGATCATTTGTGTGAAATCATCGAGTAACTTTCATAACCAACTGACAGACAACAAAACATTAGTTTTTGGGGGCCATATCATCAACAAATTCCTTGAAGATAGTGCCAACAACTGAGTAGTTTTGGGATGCCTATATTTTTGTAATATTTTTGTATTTTGTTAAAGGATTTCTCTAGAAGATATTTCATTTTTTATAAATAACTCTTCCTTCGAGTTATTATGGGTTGAACCCTTGGATGAGCTTTCAAAGCATAATTGTAATCAAACTGGAGATTTGCTTCAAATTATTGAAAGGAGTATGGATTTGCCTCAAATAGTTTGCCTCTTAGTGAGTTTTTCTTATGTGTTCATTTCATTATGTTTTTCTTCATGTATTTAAGTTTTTATGGATAAATTTGGGCAAGATTAAACAAAATATCATGCCATCTTAAATCCCCTGTGAAGTTATAAACCACAATTAGAGATTAGTTTATAAAACTATCTGTCATTATAAACTCCTCTATATCTATAAATTGTCATACCCCTCTGCATAAGATTAGATACATTTTGTTGAGAAGGTAAACATTTTTTACCTTCATTCTCTCTTATAATTAATTAAATATTCAATTTGAATATTTAGTAAGTTGTAATTCTTTAAAACTCTTCTATTCATTCAATTAAAATCAATTAACTATTTGAAGACAAATAAATAACGCTTTCATTTTATTTGGCAAGTGTTAAAGTGTAAGCACTTGTTTTTAATTGTTCATAACAATGGTAATACAAAAACTTAAAAAAAAAATCATTTTAGATGCTCTGGTATGATTAATTAACCTAGAATCATCTCATAGGACAGCAATTGGGACTGCACAGTGTGAAGTTCCCATAGGCACCCATTCCCTCTTGTCAATGAAAATTGTGAAATCCTCCCCGTCAAATGCTCAATTTGTTGCTTGAACATGACTTAAAATTAGATTTTATATAGACTGATCTTTTCTTACCATGAGTGTATTTTTTGTTCCACAAGCACAATAGTTGTTGAGTACTGTAACAACCTCCTCCCACATCTACCTAAGTAACCGACCAACCGGGGTAAACATGTGATGAGAAGTTACTATGATATGATTTGACCTCCTAAGTCACATTAAGGAAGTGGAGTTGATGGAAACACACCATACAAACCTTCCACAACAACAACAAGACTCTCAGGAACCATCGCCACATCTTAGGTAACTGGTCGCTGAGTCCCACTGAGTTTTTTGACCAATTAACCCCCAGACTCTCCCATGATATGGGCATGCCAGCATCTAGAGGGATCTATATGGTCCCACAACATGGCATGCCAACATCCAGGGACTATTTTTCTTAGTGTTCTGCCAGCGTCTACGGCATCTGTGCCACATTTTAGGGCCTAGAGCCCAGGTCACTATGAAAAATTGAATGACACCTTCAGAATAGAAATATAACAAGGGAAAGATGATACAAATGCAATTACTTAAAAAACCTTGAATGGACCCCTACTAGCCATGATAGGCATTTCATCAAACATGTCACAAATACGTTGTTGGGTGTGTGTTATATTATTTCCATGACTAGTCCCATGGGTGAAGCTAGGGGTTTAGAGGGGGGATAATAACCCCCCCCTTCATTTCCCCGGGTCGCAGGGTGGGCAACATTCCCCCTTGTATGAGGTCTGAGGTAGTGTCTTGAGATATTTTTTTTTTGGACCCTATATTAGGTGGGCATACCCGCCTATGGTTTTGTGCATGGGTTTTGCACATGGTTTTGGGCATGATGGTTTTTTGCACATGGCATCTTGTAGATGCAGTCAAGATAACTATGCTTATGTTCTAATCCAAGGTTAATTGATTGGGGTTTATGAATGTTTCGACATGTATATATATTTATTGGAACATTCAAAGGAATGTAATGAAAAATCAATATGGTAGTCCCAGTTTCGGGATCCAAGGGAAAATATCTATGTATATCTATTTTATGTTTTATGCTCTCACCATTCTTTATTTTATGTCTTTTAAGAGTTTGTTTGCTGATTATTTCTATACAGGGTTAAAACCTATATATTTAATCTACAGGTGTAAAAAACAAATCTAAGCATAAGGTTCTCATACTAATTTTAGAATCCCTAAGAAGCATTGGTGCCTCAACACATTATTTGAAATTTCATCCATTAGGTATGTTATCACAAAATCGACCCCTAATAGGCTGCTGATCAGGTAGACCTTGAGTAACTATTTCAAACCTACTTTTGGCTGAGGCTTAGCCTCCCCAACCTGAGAGGGCTCTCTCACAAGATTAAAGATTTTGATAATGAAAAAGATGGCTAACTCTACGAAACAAATGAACAAGTGTAAATGGTTGAAACACAATTAGAAAATATTCATTGGGCTTATGGAGTCAAATATGCTTCAGTATGACAGTAACGTTAGCTTTACATAGAAGTCAGGGCATCTAGAATTCAACACATGGAGAATACATCAGAAACATATAGGACCACACAATTTATAAATGTATGAAGGAAGTTAGAGCACAATCAATGATTTCTAAGTAATCACACATTCATACCACTGTAGATAATGAGAAGAGAACAATACAAGACATTATGAACATTGAATTCCTTTTGATTCCTGAGAAGTAAAGCCAAATATTGTATTACTTAAAACAAAGTATTACACAAAGCACAATATGAGAGTTTCTCTGGAAATTTCCAACCCTTGATGCATTTCATTTCTCCTATATATAGAGCTCCTTACATAACTGAGATTCCTCCTACAGCATGAGGCGAATTCGAATTCTTCCTACTATGACACCTATTGATACTTAAACTGACTATTAAATGTAACTGACTGTTGACTGGCAGTTCTAGAGACCTAAAACAATTAGGAGTATAATTCCTCATCATGTTGGTAGTAGCATTGATTACAATCCAAACTCGTTCTCTGAAAAATGGACTTCTTCAGCTTAGTTGTGGTGATGGTTTGAAACTACTTGTTGACCTTTGATGCCTCATCCCTGTACTATTCCTAGAAATTAGGAAGCTGACCTATTTTTCTGCTTTTGGCCTCCACAAGGATCTTCGAAATCAATTATCTCTTTTTCTTTTCTTAATTGCATAAAAATGCATTGGATTATCTTGTTTTCCATACATGGTAGACCTTTCTCATATATACGTGTTAAGAAAAAACTTCTTTAATGGTGCCCAGAGCATTATGAATCCATACTAGCTATGAAATAATGACCATTTTCATAACATAGAGCTTAGAGTTCATGGATGTCCTTCATCTACTTGTTTTTCCCTTGTTGTATGTTTACACTTTGTAAATGATCCTTTTCAGAAATTCCTCTTCAAAAAGATTTCCCTTTGTCTCTCAAAATTGGCCCATCAAATCATAATATGCAGCTACAGCAGTTTTGTAGCACGCTACGAAACTGTTATGCATTAGGCATCACCTATAGCAGTTTCGTAGCGCGCTACGAAACTGCTATGTAATTTCAAAAACACAGTTTTAAGACCAAAATCTAACTTTCTTGAGTCTTTCTTTTTCTTGAAATGGCTTTTCCATCTGTCATGAAGCTGTTCAAAACTAAATATATAGACACCATTCTTCAAGGTAAACTTCAAAAGGTAATCTATCAAAATTTAGGACTTAGACTTACTTGCTGTGTGATTTCTTTTAGCTATGGATGTCCTTCACGCTGGCTTAGTTGTATCTTCAGATCTTTGATTTGCCTCTTCATAATTCTAGTTCCAGCTGTCAGTTTTGCATTGACCCTTCTGATGTATCTTGCCTCTTTTATTGCAGGGACTGTCCAGGTGTAGTATTGATCATGACAATTGACCACTTCGGGTATTGAAATCATTTTATCTTCCCACAGAGCCTCCATTTTATTAAAATAAGCTTCCTTGATTGCATGTTTCCTTGAGGTTTTTCTCAATTTGGAAATTTCAAGATTTGCTAACTTCAATTTCTTTTCCAATTCTTGAAAACTACATTCCTCTTGTTGAGAGATAACTGCCTTACCTCTATCGTTTCTATGTAGCTGCGATGATGTTTCTGATGAAGCCATAGGTCTTTCATGAGATTTTGTTACCTCCCCTGTTTCACTTGCTTCTGGCAGCGCCTCTTGTATCTCTCTTGAACACCTTGTCATAGGTCTTCTTGGCTTAAAAACAAATTCAGAGACCTGATCATCAAATTCGAGCTTTTTAGAGGTTTTGGCCCTTTTGGTTTTTCCTTTACCTATTTCTATCAAGTCTGCTCAAACTAGAGGAGATTCTTCAATGTCAATTGCTTGAAGCAAATCATTCAAACTTCCTTTTGAAACTGGGGTTGCCTTAGTAACCACTGTCTTTCCTTTTTCTTTAGCTAACTGGATCTTGGTTACTCTTCTTTGGACTGTTTCACCTGTGGATTGTTCTTGTACCCCTTCTTTGACCTAACCTTTCCCTTTTTGTTCCTGTTGGGGTGTGTCTCAGATTATTAGTGGTCTTATGGGCTCCTTTACCCGTTTCCTAGCTTTCAACTTCACGAATCCCCTTGATTTTGTTTCCGCATGATGACTAACTGTTGGTGGAGAAATCTTCGTAGCCTGAGGACTGAGACTAGTTTCATCCTTGAAGCCAGACATAAACATGAACATGGACCACTCCCTCTCTATTTTATGGAGCTCATGCAAAACGATCAACTTGAATAAGCCATGATGAAACAATGAGGTCTCACAGGCTTCCTTCTTCAACTGAACCTTGTCACACATTTTGCCGAAGCTACGAAACAAATAGAAAGGCAAATCAAGAGATATCTTTCTAGTGAAATGAAGCAGAAGCTTGAAGTGATAAGAATACACCTTATGATACCTCCCCTCACAGGTGAAGTATCTCTATATGTAGGTAAGTAAATTGGCATATGAATCTTTGACAAAACTCCTGGGCATTGATTTGTTTAAGTCTGAATCAATGAACTCTGGCTTCAAAAATTCCTTGCATGGAGTCATATCAAACTTGAAATTTTTAAACCACCTCTCCTATCCCCTTGGAATTTCAGTGGCTACTGATATAACCTCTGGAGAGATGGGTAATTCGAGCACCCCAACTTTCGAATTCAATCCTATGAAATTTAAAGCAAATTCGTTGGTGACTTGCATATGGCCTCCTTGAAGTTTCTCACAAAATCTCCAATAGCCAACCTGTTTGAAGGCTCGTTCAACTTCATTGTTCTTTAGGATAATATCTAAGCCTTCATGTTCGTTCCTCAGACACCTACCTGACCTATGATCGTTCCTTTCTGTAGACCCCTCCATGGAATTCCTGCAAAGTGAAGATTAAAGAAGCTTGCACCGTCTTAATCTCGAACACTGCCTCGCTTGAAATGGATAAGGAAAGCTGCCTCGCTTGATCTTCAAAGAATTCCAATTGAACGTCTGTCAATTTTCTCCTCATGCATGAACCCAAACATAATCATGATTGTGAAAACTTGGCTCCTTTTTTAAACTTTCAACCTGAGCGTACCGAGACACCTAACAACCCTAATGATGAGAATAAGCGGTTGAATGTGATAGGCAAAGTGTATGTGCTGACAACTGATGATGTAAAAAATAATGGATTTTAATAGATTTGACAGCTGGATGAGATTTTCTATGGATCTGCATGAATCCCTGATTTTGTAGTGCAACCAGTGCAGGTTCTGGGTTTTGCACTATGAAAACTCCTAGACAGTTTCGTAGCGCATAAGAACTTTAAAACAAATTTGATACATGGAATCTATGTGTGTTATAGGACCAGTGATGGGCAAGAATGGAGTGTTGAACCTATTTGACCATACCAACAAGACTCTTTTCTAGAACTTAGACACTAAAGTAACCATGGAAAGATTAGACCAAGACTAACACCAATCTTTTGGAATAAAATTGATGCTCAGAATTTAGAAGTCATTTCTTAAGTGATAACAAGGTCATAAATACATTTCTTATTTGTTTACAAGAAAAAACATAATGAGAGGCATCCAAAGATACTACCATAATACATATTCATAATCGACATAATAACCACAGAAATATCAAGGAAACAACAACCATATGATACACATATAAACCAGTACAATACTCATAAAATAACAAGGAGAGATAACCTCATATTAATTATGTAAATGCCAACCAGGTACGAGACTACGATGTTCCACCTGACCATAGACATGACTAGGCTAAATCTCTCTTTAGCTAGTTACCCCCATGCCATATTCCAAGCATGATTGTGGGATCTCATAAAATACATCAATCAAAACCATCTAGGGCTTCCATAGGCCAAACCACCTAAACCCATCAAACAATCATTCAACCTCATGGTCAGACATCACAAAACCATCATTATATTAGTGTCTACCCAAGCCTTCTAGGGCTTTAGAGCGTTTGTACCAGTGAAGTATTCTAGGTCTACTAACTCAATCCGCAACTTCTATCAGGATTCCAGAGTGTTTGTCCAACTAGGGATTCTAAGACTAGTAACTCAACCCATCAAGGGCTTCTAAAGTGTTTGTCCAACAAAGGCTTCCAGGACTAGTAACTCAATCCAGGTTGTTACAGGGCTTCTAGATCGTTTGTCCAACTAGGGTTTCAAGGAACTAGTAACTCCACCCAAGCTAAAAGAAACATGAGAACCAACTAGAAAAACAAAGGAATGTTCCCACAACACCATGACTATCCAATAAATGGAAAGGCTAGGAAAATCCATTCTCAATCCAAGAAGTCCTCCATGCCAGTGACAAATCATAACCAAGAAACTACATGAATGTGTCATGCATGCCGAAACTAGTGAGGAAAACATACATGCAACTCGGTACCTGTAAGAAAAACCCACTATAGCTGTTGATACTGATGTCCTCATGCGATTTCCATATATTCCTTTATCGTCTCGCTCCAAAATTCCAAGTATGCCAATATTTCCAATATTTGTCCAAGAAAACTCTAAGTGTCCAAGAGTATGAGAGAGAGAGAATAGAGAGAGAGAGCTCCAAAATTGAACTGACCAAGCCTGCCCTCTGATCTTCAGAAGCCTTTTTATTAATCGGTCCTCTATTTTATTCAATTTCCATTATTTTCCTTCATTTTCCTCCTCACATGCAACCTATGACATTTCACCTTCCTTTTCTCCTAATTTCCATTATTTTCATAAATAAACGTGCCAAAATGCCATTTTTCTTTTCCAAAGCCTTTTTCAATTTCGTTAGCCATAATAAATCAAATGAAAACCAACTAGGATGTTTTTTCCTACCATTTAGCTTGGAATACATGTCCCATGACCGTGGTCTTATATATTTTTATCAATTTTTAACCAGGCTTGTTGCAGAACCCTCCCCCTTTGAGGAATACCATCCTCGGTGTTCAATGACACCTATAACCAGCAAGACCATTGAAAACAAAACATATTCCCCATGAAGCTTTATAACATATCTCATTGTAGTATTTACAATGACCATTGCTAAAACATGACAAACATACCATTTATTGGAGCTTTATAACACAATTGATTACGTTATTTACCATAATAACGACATATACACACATACACATTTTCTTCACCCAAAAAATAATTATACTGTCCATGGAGCTTTATAAATCCAGCTCAATACAATATTTACAATAATACACACATATACATATATGCACATTTTCTCAACCAACAAATAAAAGATACAATGCCTGCATCCATAATAAGGGAATCCAGAGGTTCACACCTCCAACCTCAAAGTAGTACCAAGATTCAGCTCCTTCTGAGGAAGTCTAGAATCCATTGCAAGTTCAAATTTGCATCCAATGTCCAATGTTATAATCATGTGCCATTTTTCCTCTTAGTGAACAATTACTGGCTCATTATTCCGGGGCACACTCCCAATTTGCATCTGATTCTATCTGACAATGATAATGACCAAAACAAATCCATCCCTAACCTTCCCTTCCCTTATACACAATCCCTTGGGAAATCCGGTCACCCCCTTTCGTGTAGTCACACACCTTGAAGTTCCGCTAGTACACCCATCCCAGACAGTCCATCCCTCATCAGGGTTTTCTCGCATCAGAAGGTCCAAAAACCAAGGCATATCCCTGCCTTAACACCATCATACCAGTCATAGCATTCCCGTGGAAATCAATAGACATTATTGGGTACCAGTGTTTGATAATGGCCCTACTCTTGAATATTTTACCAACATGCTATTGCATTTTCCAATTCTGTTTGTTGTTGCAAATTCGTGCAGTTAGTTTCAAGCACCCAACAGGTCATGTTCATGCATTCCTGTACCAAGCACATAATTTCCATTAGATTTAAAATTAGTTGAAATAACTTCAAATCATACCTCATTGGTGTCGCGTGAATAAGGTATAGTTGCAATTATGTTCGCTTCCTCTCACAATAAGTCAAACTAGCATCTTTGACAAAATCATCTTGTATAAAAATATCACATCAGGTTAGCTAAAAACACAAACATCATAGATCAAAATCATAAATCACATGTAACCATCATATACCAAAATCATAGATCACATGTAATCATCATATACCAGAATAATAAATCACATGCATAATAAAATTGAAATAAAATATTTATACTTATCCTTTAATCAATTCGTAGCTTCTACTTTTGTCCTTATTCTGTATGCAATCTGGATTAGTTTCCACACCTGAAAAACACTCGGTGCCTTCTCCTCAACCATGTGCATATACACATAGTGTGCATCACACACATACAACCACACACGTCATACAACACCATGAAATACATACACCTACACCTAACATACAACTCATACACCTACACCCAATGTACAACACAACACATACATACACCTACACTCGATGTACAACACAATACAATACATACATACACCTACACCCAGTGTATGAAACAACACATACATACTCTTACATCCGTTTTAAAACACAACACACATACATACTCCTACATCCAGTGTACAACCCAATACACATATGTACACAATACAAAACAATGAATACACATGTCATGATGCCATGACTACACAATGCACATATGTAGTACCACATGCCTATGCATAATACCACATGTACATAACACCACCTGCACAACATGTACACAATGCTACATGTACATCATATCACTAGTACAATGTGTACACAACGCCAGATGTACACAAGACCACATGCATGACATGTACACGACACCACATGTACATAACACCATATGCACGACATGTACACAACACCATATGTACAACATGTACACGACACCACATGTCACATCACCACTTGTACAATCATGCACCCAAGACCATATGTACATAGCACCACATGTACAACATCCACACATCACCATATGTACTTAGCATTACATATCAAACATGTACATAAAACCATCTATACCCACCAGTGCATATGCAATATTCACACAACACTATATGTACCACCCTGTACATAACATTGCATAAAAAACATGTACACACATTATATATACACAACACCACATGCACACAACATCACAGATGAAACATGTACAATATATACAGCATATGCACAACAATAGTACCACACATCCAAAACTACATTGTCTCTACCAAACAACCTTGCTTCAAGTGTCTTATCCATGCTTGTGCCAACATGCCGCATACCTAATTGCTTTCATTTCGTTGATGTATCCCTCGGTATAGCCTATCCATAACATAGACATAATATAATTAGATAATATCAACTCACAACCACATGATATTGACCTCATATATTTGTCATGACTACTCTTCCACTTTATTCATCATAAACGAGGATGCTCTTCATGTCATTCATCTACGTCAACAATTATTCCTCCACAAGAATGATTCCTAATGACCTTGTCAGACAAAAACATACATACATGCATACATACATACATGTATACACATATAGACATTAGCATAATCATGATCATAACATAATTACAAGATAGCATAGGGTCAAGGTGAAGAGAAATCCCTTTATTTGTGCACACCTTGCACAACATTTAACACCTCAGATCCATTTACTTTACCTTTCCTATTACCTTTCTGATGATTGTATCTCCACTGTCCATTTACACTAATGGACAGAACCAATCCTAACAATTGCCAAATTATTTGTTAGGTCCCTATAGCACTAGTGATTCCCCCATTACTATTGTCTTTGTAGCCCTTATTGTTTTTGTTGTTCCCGTATTTTCCCCGTATTATTATTATTGTGCCCCATAGAAGCCCACTATTGTTATTTTTGTGCTCTTATATTATTATTGTTATGTCAACTTTGATTATATTATGACCCCTTAGACTCATATATATAGAAAGGAGGTTTTTTCATTTGTATCATCCAAGAATTGTTCATTTGTGTAATTTAAAGGAGGTTTCCCCCTCGAAGAGGTGGATTTCTAAGTCATTGATCTATATATTCTATCTTTTTGTGAGTTGTTTTCATAACATTTGGTATCAGAGCTTTGGATTCTAGGGTTTCACTGCTCCAAAACAGGTCATCGTGGCATGTTTGCTATAATTTATTTATTATTTATTTTTTGTGACGTTTCAGATGCTAAGTAAAAAACCATTTGAGACAAAATATAAAGGATCTTCGGGTCCGAATTTTAGATCTTGCCTCGTTATATTTTTAGAGATATGATCCAAAGGAAGTTAGGGTTTTGCAAGCTCCTGAATTACATCCCAAATAGATGACCTTGGGAAAATTGTCATAACTTTCTATCTTAGTGTCAGATTGAAATTTCATAAGAAATAGAAAGAAGACATAATGTAGTTTTATGTGCATAATTTTCAAGTCCGAATGTTGAAACAGTGGCACGTGGCACTTCATACAAGTTCTCTCTTCTGAAACAATGTATAATTATGTCATCTTAGGAGATTGGGCATAACACTTTCTTGGAGAATCAAATTTTGATAAGACTTGTGGCATTGGAAAGAGGACTTAGAGGGCTACCAAAGTTCACAGTTTCAAACCTTGAAGATTCCAAATTTCATAGATACATCAAATACAATATTGATCTCCTAGAAAGTGAAAAAAGGTGTGTAGTTTTTAAATTTTTTTGCATAACTGTGGTTTCAAAAATTAGTTTGAAGGAATTCAAATGGCATAGTGAAGAATAATTATCATTAATGGATGTCTCGAAGAAAGAAATTTGAAACACCTACTAAGCAACCTAAAATCTCTAGCATGACTCATGAAGAAGAGGAAGAAATGTAACATGATAGATGAAAATTATGAGACCAAGTGCAACAAAATTCACTCTCACAAAAAGTAACAAAAGCTAAGATGGATGGCTTAAAGAAGGGAGTAGAAGCTAAGATGAATGACATGGAGGCTAACATGGATGTATGGAAGATAAGATGGATGGTTTAAGGAAAGGAATGGAAGCTAAGATGGATGGTTTAGAAGAAAAACTTAAAGGCAACATGGAAGAATTGAAGATAGATTTGACAAAGTTTCTACAAGAAATACTTACTAATGGTGAAAGGGTATTAAAGGAAACTCATGATGAGAACAAAATAAATTTTAATCATGATTTCATAGACTCTAACGTTGGATCGAAGACCCACCATGTTCCAAAGATTGATATGAGGAAGTTTGATGGCAATGATACCGTAACATGGATACTATATATGGAGGAATATTTCGATCTCCATAATGTGAAAAACACACAAAAGGTACGCCTTGCAACTTTATATTTGGAACCAAATCAGTTTGTATGGTATCAATGGCTTTGCTTTCATAAAAAAATTGTCACTTGGGTAATTTTTACTGATGAAATTATAGCACATTATGAGGATACAAAAATGAACACTTTTTTTAGCCAATTGGTAAATCTCAAACAAAAGGGTTCAATGATGGAGCACATTGAGAACTTCCAAAAATTTAATATAGGGTAAAATATATTTCAAAGGAGCATAAGATTGATATGTTCATAGGTACTTTAAAGGATAACATCCAAAATGATGTTCACCTTTGGGAGCCTAATTCATTAGAGAAGGCATTCAGGTTGGCAAGACAAATGGAAATAAAAATTATGTCAACAAGGAAGCCTACCACTCACAATTAGAAAGACAGAAATGTTGTTTCCACTAGCCTTCCACAACTTACAAGGTTGACACCACAAAAATTGGAAGAAGAAAGAGCAAAAGGGCTTTGTTACTGTTGTGATAGCAAATACACTAAAGGTCATAAGTGTGCTGAGAAGAAATTATTTTACATAGATTGTGAAAAGGAGGAAGAAAAGGAAAAAGAAACATCAAAAGAAGACGATATACACTAGGAACAAGCCCTAGAGAAAGAAGAAATGAATCTGACCATATCTTGTAATGCATTGGTTGGAATTACTACTCCTCAAACTATCAAGATAGAAGGACATGTCAATAAGAAAAAGGTAATAGTGTTGATTGATTCAGGAAGTTTCCATAATTTTATTCATTGTAAGACAACCAAGGAATTGAGTTGCTTCCTACATCCAACACCATAGTGTCAAGTGATGGTTGCAAGTGGAGGAACGATAAATTTCCCTGGAAAGTGCCATAATATTAAGCTATCCATGGGATAATATGTCTTGAATATCCCAATGCTTTACATTCTAATGAGTGGTGATGATGTTATACTATGAGACCAATGGCTACAATCCTTGGGTACAATAGCTTTTAATTTTCAAGAACTTTTCATGAAAGTTTCTTCAGAAGGAAAGGAAGTTGAATTAAGGGGTATCATAGGGAAACCGAGAAAGATAATACGCTCTAACAGAATGACAAAGATTCTAAAGAAAGAACAATGAGGCATAATTGCACAATTATGTTCACTAGAGGTTCCCACATCGAAATCATCTATTTCTCCTAATCTTCAAAAAGTCTTGGACAATCATTCCAAGGTATTTGAGACTCCCAAAGGCCTCCCACCTATTCGTGATCATGATCATGCTATTCATTTGATTACAGGAAGTTTTCCTCCAAACATCAGGCCTTACAAATATCCCTATGCCCAAAAGAGTGAAATTGAACGTATGGTTGCATAAATGCTAGAGGTTGGTATAATTCAACGTAGTCAAAGTTCTTTCTGTACTCCAGTAGTATTGGTTCACAAGAAGTATGGATCATGGCCCATGTGTTAGGATTATAGGGAGCCCATGTGTTAGCATTATAGGGAGCTCGACAAATTCACTATTAAAGATAAATCCCATTCCTGTCATTGATGAATTATTGGATGATTGAATGGATCAATTTACTTCACTAAGTTGGATCTTTGTTCAGGTTATCATCAAATCAGAATGAAGACTGAAGACATTCCAAAAGCAACATTTAGAATTCATGAGGTTCATTATGAATTTTTGGTTATGCCTTTTGGCCTTACCAATGCACCTTCTACATTTCAAGGTTTGATGGATTCCATTTTCAAACCATTCCTTATAAAATTTGTGTTAGTATTTTTTGATGATATACTAATCTATATCAAGTCTTGGAATTATCATGTTCAACATGTTGACAGGGCGGTCAAACTATTGGAGGAGAAACAATTATATGAAAAAATATCCAAATGTTTCTTTGGAGTACAAGAGGTGGAATATCTAGGTCATATTGTGTCTCGTGAAGGTGTTAAGGTAGACCCTAGCAAAATTAGAACCGTTAAGGAATGGAAAATCCCCACATCCATAAAGCATCTGCGAGGGTTTCTTGGGTTGAAAGGGTATTATCGCAATTTTGTTAAGAATTATGGGAGGATAGTAGCACCTTTAACAACATTATTGAAGAAATATGCATTTTCATGGACTCCAGAAGCAATGAAGTCCTTTGAACATCTTAAAGAGGAAATGTGCCAAGCACTGGTCTTAGCTATCCAGACTTCACAAAAACCTTTATTGTGGAATGTGATGCCTCAGGAAATGGAATTTGTGTTGTTTTAATGCAAGAAGAAAAACCCATTTCTTTCGAAATTCATCCAATAAAAGGAAAGTATTTACACAAAGCTATTTATGAGAAGGAAATGTTGGAAATACTACATGCACTTAAGAAATGGTGACCCTACCTAATGGGAAGATACTTCAAGGTAAAAATGGATCATGATAGTCTTAAATACTTTTTATAACAAAGATTATCTTTAGAAGAGCAACAAAAATGGGTCACAAATATGTTGGTTTATGCACTCTCAAGAAAGGATGAGGATGTGGAAGCATTTCTTTGCACCTTTTTTATTATCCAATCAGATTGGATAAGCGAAGCAAGGGATGAATTGCAAGATTGGCAAAGAAGTGTGGGCACTCATTCAAAAGTTACAACAAGATCCAAGTACATCTGATACATTTATATAGAAAAATGTTTCATTATGGTACAAAGATCACTTACACCTATGTAAGAATACACAACTCAAATAAAATAATCTTAGGGAATTTCACACCTCTCCCTTACGAGGGCACTCAAGATTTCTTAAAACCTACCACAGGGTTAAGAAGGAATTTTTTGGGATGGCCTTAAATCAGATATTCAAAATTTTGTGGTGGAATGTTTGGTTTGCCAACAAAATAAAGTTGAAACAATTAAGACCCGAGGTCTATTACAACCTTTATGCATTCCATGCCAACATTGGGAGGAGGTTTCAATGGATTTTATCACAGGTTTACCCAAGTCCAAAGGAAAAAGTGTTGTCATGGTGGTAGTTTATAGACTTACCGAGTATGCACACTTTTGTGCATTATCTCATTCATTTAAAGCGAGTACAGCTTCTACTTCATTTATGGAAACGATTCGAAAGCTACATGGAAACCTAATGATTATTGTAAGCGACAGAGATCGCATTTTCACTAGAAATGTTTGGACATAATTATTTTCTTGTCTTGGTACTCAGTTAGTTCATATCTCATCTTATCATCCTCAATCTGATGGGAAAATTGAGATAGTAAACAAATGTTTGTAAGGATATCTTTGTTACTTTGTATCTGATAAAGAGACATAATGGGTCAAATGGGTGCCTCTGGCTGAATGGTGGTATAACACTTCCTTCCATACTGCAAGAAAAATCACACAATTTATAGCACTTTATGGATATAATCCACCGTCCATCACATCATATTTAAGAGAAAAATCTAAGGTTCAAGCAATGGAAGATCACATCGAGCATCAATAAAAAGTTATGCAACTCTTAAAGGATAACCTCACTTTGGTGCAGAATAGAATGAAACAACAAGTAGATCAATATCGCAATGAAAGAAGTTTTGATGTAGGTGATTGTGTCTTCCTATGACTACAACCATATAAACAAATGTCCCTCAAGCAAACTAAGAAGGATAATAAATTATCACCAAAGCATTATGGTCCGTACAAGGTGTTGCAAAAGATAGGTACTATGGCATGCAAATTGGAGCTTGGTACAACTTCTCGAGTGCACCCAATTTTCCATGTTTCATGCATAAACAAGGTTATGTGTGACAAGCTCCCCGTTCAAACAATATTGCTAGAAGTTGATGAGGAAGGAAAAATGATATTGGAACCTGAAGCTGTCACAGAAACAAGAACTCAATAGCTACGAAATCAATCAATTCAGAGTACCTCATCAAGTGGAAGAAGTTACCCACTGAAGATTCCACATGGGAGGATGAGAATTTTATACAGAAGCATCTAGAACTACTCAAGCATTGAGGAAAACACTTTTTTGAAGGAGAGGGGCATGCTAGGTCCCTATAATACTAGTGATTCCTCCATTACTATTTTCTTTGTAGCTCTTATTGTTATTGTTGTGCCCCTATTCTCCCCATATTGTTATTATTGTGCCCCATAGAAGCCCAATATTGTTATTTTTGTGCCCTTATATTATTTTTATTATGTCGGCTTTGATTATATTCTGACCCCTTAGGCTCCTATGTATAGAAAGGATGTTTTTCCATTTGTATCATCCAAAAATTGTTCATTTTTGTAATGTAAAGGAGATTTACCCCTCGAAGAGGCTGATTTCTAAGTCATTGATCTATCTTTTCTATCTTTTTCTAAGCTGGTTTCATAACATTCTTCCCTTAAACTTCCATTACTTATGCACTGAGCTTCATTCGGGTCTTAATTTACCTTCTAGGTTTCATTTAGCTCTCCCTGAGCTCCATTAGCTTTCCTCTTTCCCAACCAATTCCCAAGACTCAAAACATAAAAGGAAAGATAATAAAAAAATAAGAAGAAAACCAATAACAATATGATACCACAAACAAAGTGGCAAGGCCTTGAACCAGACATAAACAAAACTACAAATCAAGCACAAAAAAGTCACAAAGACAGAAAGCACAAGACTAACAATAGACACCATGAGTCAATCCCATGGTTCCCAAGGAAATATCAACTCGATCCTTCTTCTAGATTTCATGGCAACCTCTCTTTCCATGTAATTGTCTGCATCACACTACTATAAACACATAATTGTCAGTGTATAAATAAATATAAAAATATACCAGTTGTATTACCTTGTTATGATAAGCACATTGCCTTGTAACCTAACACATATGTGCCATGTCTTAAGAGACTCCAATTCCCTTGACATATCTAGCTATAACTAGACACCAGTTGTTATACATGTCAAATACATGTCCATAAATATAGCACATACCCACATGATTTTAGACAAAATCAAGGTTAAGAAGACTTCCTGTAAACAAAGAACTCATTCGTTTGGAATTGGGGTTTCCAATCATAGCCAAAGGAATTATTGCCCAATTCCTTTCTTTTACCCTTTTCACCTTGATGCAATTGAGTATTACTATGTATTGTCACATCACCCAACTGTTAGTTATATAACACATCAACTATCACCTTGTCAAGCTAATACCAAGCCTGTTTCCCTGAAACTTCCCACACATGTCAGTATCACGTTCCAAATATCAAGACATCATGTATATTAATTTGAAATCAACCTTTACCAAGTCTAACAACCGTGTCATATAGAACAATAAACTCACATTCATCAGTCATCATACATAATGCTACGCTATCACCTACTTACACTGAAGTACATGTCAACTGTCTCAACACATATGTATTAGTACAATCGTATTAAAGCTAGATAATTTCAACAAGAAATATTATAGACACATACTCATATCGTTCAAGTAATCAAACATTCAGAAAACAGATAAACGACATAATAGACACCAAACGCTCAAACACCAAATAAATGACATAAGCAAACATTCAAACACCAAATAGATGACATCAGAAAACTCATACCTTAATGTATCTTAGGGGAGGCTATCTTGTCTACACAATCAATCTAGGTTAGCGTGATATAACTTCAAAACATATCAACTAAAACATAAACGAGGTCACAATATCCATAGTAGTCACTAGCTAACATGTCCACATCATAAAATCATAAACAATTATCATTCATACATAATAATCACATCTGCAGAGTCAGTCTAGATTAGTATGAAATAATATCACAACAGATTAAATCATACATGAATGTCATAACCCTAACCATTTGCATAGAGCACTCTGAATTAGTATGATACATATAACATCTATATCTTAATGTAATAACCCTAATTATCAAGTTAATAGCATATAAAAACAACAAATTATATACCATCCTTATCAACAACATATAACTTAATCATCAAGCTAACTATCATATAATTACAACAAGTTAACATATAACATTCTCATCAACAACACATAACATAATCATCAAGTTACCTAACCTAAAACAACAATAGCAATGCATACCACCACATGTTACTATCATTCATGACTATCCGACACATGAGCATATCACCACACTAATCAAATAGCACCTATAATGTATGTAACCATAACATCACTAGAATTAAAGGCATACAAATAACCATAATGCATATTGCATTCCTTAACCTACATACCTGCATGGTCAACATACAAACATGTATGACAACATGCTCTTGCCTCGAGGTCCAATGTTGTCGCTTCACTTTGATGATTTTCATCTCCTCCCTTACCTCATTCAACACATTAACATCATAAAAACCAACAACATCATGATAACATAAAATGCATATAGTGACCTCACAATGCACGTTCGACCTACTATACAAGCATAATTATAACCATTACAATGGATGCATAACAACATGTATACATTGACATGCATAACCAATGCATATACAACCATACAGTCATGAGGACACATCCCACAACAACACCATCAACCTTCACATGCTGACATCACTACAACCATGATCAACACCATGCAAATGCAACAAGCACATGGACTACAACTGACATGAATGCATGACCAACACACCTCCTATCTAGTCCGAGGGTTGAAGCATGCTCTGATACCACTCTATACAACCTCACCCCACATCTTCCCAAGTAATTGGTCAACCAAGGTAGACATGTGACGAGAAGTTACTATGATATGATTAGACCTCCTAAGTTATGTTAAGGAAGTGGAATCGATGAAAGCACACCATACAAACCTTCCACAACAACAACAAGACTCTTAGGAACCATCCCCACCTCTCAAGTAACCAACCCCTGATTCCCAGTGAGCTTTTTGAACAATTAACCCCCAGACTCTTGCATGATATGGGCATGCCAGCATGCAGATGGATTTGGACACTCCCACAACATGGAATTCCAGCATCTAGGGACTACTTTTCTTAATGTTATGCCAGGGTCCCCAAGGTGTGATCCACTTTTCCAAGCCCAACGCCCAAGTCACTACCCAGAATTGAATAACATCTTCATAACAGAAAGATAACAAGGGAATGGTGATACAAATTCAATTACTTAAACAAGCCCTTGAATGGACCCCTACTAGCCATGACATGCATTTCTTCAAACATATCACAAATATGCAATCTACAGGTGTAAACAACAAATATAAGCATAGGGGTCTCATACTCATCTGAGGATCACTAAGAAGCATTGATGCCTCAACACATTAGCTAAAGTTTCATCCATTAGATCATAGCTACATTGCTTATTTTTTTACAAGCAAAAACATGATGATATCCATACAAAGCTATTACCATAATACATATTGATAACCAACATAATAACCACATAAATACCAAGGAAACAACAATCATATGATCCACATATAAACTAGTACAATACTCATAAAATAACAAGGAGAAATAAGCTCATATTAATGATGCAAAGGCCAACCAGGTATGGGACTACCACATTTCACCTAACCATAGACATGACTGAGCTAAATCTATCTTCAACAAGTCATCACCGTGCCATATTCCTAGCATGAATGTGGGATCTCATAAAACACATCAATCAAAACCATCCAGTGCTTCTAGAGGCCAAACCACCTCAACCCATCAAACGATGATTCCATCTCATGGTAAAACATCACAAAGACATCATGATATTGGTCTCTACCCAAGCCTTACAGGGCTCCAAAATGTTTGTTCCAACCAAGGCTTCCAGGACTAGTAACTCAACCCACAGTCGTCGCCGAGCTTCTAGAGAATTGTTAAAACAAGGGCTTCCAGGACTAGTAACTCAACCCACCAAGGGCTCCCAGAGCGTTTCTCAAACCAGGGCTTCCCAAACTAGTAACTAAACCCAAGATGTCACAGGGATTCCAGAGAAATTTTCCAACCAAGGCTTCTAGGAACTAGTAACTCCACTCAGGCTAAAGGAATCATGAGAACTAACCAGAAAAATAAAGGAATGAACCCATAACACCATGATTATCCAGGAAATGGAAAGGCTAGGCAAATCCATTGTCAATACAGGCATTCCTCCATGCCATTGACATATCATAACGAAGAAACCACATGCATGTGCCATGCATGACGAAATAGTGAGGAAAACATACATGCAACTCAATACTTGCAAGCAAAAACTATTGTAGCTGTTGTTCCCAATGTCCTCTTGCACTATCTTACTCTTCCTTTGCCTTCTTAGTTCAAAATTTCAATTATGACACACTCTCTTAGAGTCCTCCAAGAAAAATCTAAGTGTCCAAGAGTATGAGAGAGAGAGAGAATAGAGAGAGAGCTTGAAAATTGAACTGACCAAGCCTTCCCTCTGATCTTCCAAAGACTTTTTTATTAATGGGGCCTCTATTTTATTCAATTTCCATTATTTTCCTTCATTTAACTCCTCAAATGAAACCTTTGACCTTTGACCTTCCTTTTCTCTTAATTTCCATTATTTTCATAAATAAATGTGCCAAAATTTCATTTTTCCTTTCCAAATCCTTTGCCATTGCCTTTGCCAATTTCATTAGCCATAATAAACCAAATAAAAACACAATAGGATGTTTTTTCCCACCATTTAGCTTGGAATATGTGTCCCATGACCACATTATTATATATTTTTAAATGGATTTTTAACTAGGGATATTACAAGCATTTCTCTAGCAGTCACTATTACCATGGCACCTAAGAGAGATACTTCAAAAGAAATAACTAAAAGAAGTACTAGGGAAGAAATTCAACAAGTGCCAGTAGACTTTCCATTGTATGAAAACACTCAGTTGTTTATAGAAAAGGGATCATCACTGACATGACAACAGGTTAAAGATGCTTTTTCAAGGGACTTTGAGACAAACTTAGATGACCAGTAGGTTTATCTCAGTATCTGGAAGTCAGGACTATACAAGGTTCCATGTAGATATCCAACCTTCTTATATGCATATTTGATCAGCTAGATTGTCTCAAACATTGATGAAAAGACTATGACATTGAGAAGTGTCAGCAAAAAAAATCTTGTTACCTTTCTCGCAGACGATTATCAACACATGTATCACTTGCCTGAGCCAGTGAAGCTCATGGACTCAATTTTCTATGCCACCCACAACTATGTGAACACAAGATACATTGTCGAAGGCTGAGTGAAAGAGCCATAAGAGTTTTAATAGACACCCACCCATGTATAAAGTAAAAAGTCTCTCAAGAAGGCCTGCCAACTCTTGGTTATCTTAGCTTGCAGTATCCATGGTTAGCAGAGCAGGGAAACCTTTCTGAAAGGGTGGACTTGGTTGTCAATGAGGGGAAGTCATTCAACCTGATCTGAAAATCTAGGAGGTGTTCACTTTTCCTCTTCTCCACATTCAAACAAAATAAAAATAGGATTGTTCTGATGCTTTTCAAGGTAAAATCGGTCTTGATACAAAACAATTTTTTCCAGTGCCTCTTCAAGTCATGAGTTAGTCTTCACATGTAAACTTGACATAAGAAACATAATAACACATAAAATCATATAGGCATAATTAAGAGCATAACAAAATTTTTTTGATGAAGTTCACCCCTCCTGGGCTATATCTCTGGGTTTGCCAACATAGCTAGACCACTCATACATTCAGTTGAAAAAGGATGTATATAAATGTTTTCTGATGGAAACATGTGGCTATTACCCCTACAAGGTAATGTTCTCTTGCAAAGAACTCTCACATACAACAATAACACAATACATCTCCTACAAAGATTCCATAATCGAACTGAAATGAGCTAAAATGAGCATGTGAGCACTTCAATTGCACATTGAAGAACATAAAAAAATCTTCCCTTAACATAACATAATGAGAAAAGTAAACCTAAGCTGAAACCTATAAGTAACAACTATTGCAATAGACTTCTAAAGGTGAGAAAACCCCTACAAGGCCTTCTCCATGCTCAAATACCTTCCATAACTGCTTCCAAACTTTGATTGATCCATAATGTGGGTCACCATTAGATTTAGAACATCCAAAAACCCCTAAGTGGACTCTTTATGAGCTTAGTTTGGCCCAAAACTAAGAAACATATTGCTCTCCAAGCTCTCCCATGAGTTTTACTATTAAACATCGTACAAATTAGACCAACATTCTAATTGCTCTACAAATAGGACATGTTTTACGCTAACCGACCGACAAATTCACCCTCTGCTGGTGCAATTTGTTGAAACTTTAATTTAGTAAATAACCCTTGAGTCCGAAAAATGTGGTCACATAGGCCACATAGGGCCATGGTATAGGCCCTTATGCTAGTCCCAGCCAGCCTAGCCCTTAAAACACAGGAACATGGTCATGTGGGTGCCATGCGTCCAAGGGCCAGGCTAACTTCCCACCCTTCTTTTTGGGACCTTAAATTTTGGCTCTGAGGTCACGTGCATGGTCCATAGGACCTGAGGTTGGTCCCCTAGCCTTAGCACCTCCGCAAGCGCTTTCAACAGGGTCGCTTGGCAGAGCATATGCTGAAGACCTGGGGCTATTACCGAGTGCTCTTCCACCTTCGCGCCTTCTGTTGAATGCTGGGGATGGTAGCCTCCCTCCACCATTGTGTTGTGGGCATATGGCACCGAATATGACCACGGGCTGAAGATGTGTTATAGACATATTTGGGCACTGCAATCCCAATCATATATGTCCATAAACCAAGGGCTTCTGAGTCCCTAAAAGTGTTGTTTCATACCCTAAAGGAACAAGGTCAGCTGATTACATCATCTCCTAGAAGTTCTCCATGGAAAATTGCTCAGAACTGGTCAAAATTGGACCATACAGATTGCTCAGTGCTAAGGGTGTGATGCATCTCACCTTCCACATGCAAAAAGTGCAATGCATATTGAAAAGCCCTTCTATAGGGTGTGATGGGTGAGAGTAGACAAATGGCAGAGACAGTTTGGAAGGTGGATGATCATGGAATCTTCCAGAAACTTCTCCTGTGACACTTGCCTCTCTGAATTCGCCCAGGGATGAGTAAGAGATCATGAATCTCCAGGTGGAATCAAGAAATATCAGGGAGAGGACACTAATCAAAATCCCAGAAGCTGACTCACCCCCTGCAAACATCTATATATGGATCCCTCATCCCAGAGATCCAGAGGCTGGAATCTTGTATTTTGTAAGGAAGTGCTATTGGTTTCT
>APFE031238527.1:0-10074 GCA_000404065.3 Pinus taeda
CCCGCAAAATCATCATCAATAGAGATGTAAAGTTTAATGAATCCTCTCTTGTACAGTTAGATGTAGATAGTAGATTGAAACAGGATGTTGTATCTTACTTTCAGCACATTCAGTTTGATATCATTTCTAATGATAGTCATGATGACCATAGTTTAGATACTAGTCATGAACAGGTTTCAGAATCAGAACATGAACAGGGTTCAGGTATAGATCATGAACAGGTCTCAGATACTGATCATCAAGAAGTTCCTACAGATGGTAGACAACCAATCGAGGAAGTGCCAGAAACATCCTTAAGGAGTTCGACAAGAATCAAACGGCCACCGAAAAGGTATGATGATTATGTTACTTCAGTTGCATTTATTGCTAATGACGATGAACCTCTGTGCTATCAGGAAGCAATAGAAGGTTTGAAAAGTGACAAGTGGAAAGCAGCCATGAAGGATGAAATGATGGCCTTAGGTAAGAATGGCACATGGGATTTGGTTGAGCTTCCGAAAGACAGGAAAACTGTGGGGTGTAAATGGGTTTTCAAGCTGAAACAGGGTGTGAATGATACGGAAGACAGGTACAAAGCGAGGCTGGTTGCAAAATGGTTTTCTCAGAAAGCCGACATTGACTTTCATGAGATTTTTTCACCAGTAGTTAAAATTGTTTCAATTAGAATTGTGTTAGCATTAGTGGCTTTGCTTGATTTAGAGTTGCAACAATTAGATGTTAAGACTGCATTTTTACATGGAGACTTAGATGAGGAAATTTATATGGAACAACCGGAAGGGTTTGTTCAGCATCGCAATGAGAAATTTGTCTGCAGGCTCAAGAAGTCATTATATGGCCTGAAGGAGTCGCCTCGGCAGTGGTATAAGAATTTTGATTCTTTCATGTTGAGTCAGAAATATGTTAGAAGTGAATATGATCACTGTGTTTATTTTAAGCAATTAAATAATGGCATATTCATTATCTTAGTATTGTATGTTGACGATATGCTTTTAGCAAGCAAAAGCATAGAAGAAATCAATAGGTTGAAGGCTCAGATGGCAAGGACATTTGATATGAAAGATCTAGGAGCAGCAAGACATATTTTGGGCATGGAGATTTTTAGAGACAGGAGTAATGGTAAGCTATGGCTATCACAACAGAAGTATATTGAGAAAATACTTTTGAGATTTGGTATGAACAATGTGAACCCTGTGTCAGTTCCTTTCGCTTCCCATTTCAAGCTTTCTTCGAGTTTATGTCCTAATACAGATGAAGAAAAGGATTATATGTCTCGAATTCCATATGCCAATGTAGTAGGGTGTTTAATGTATGCGATGGTTTGTACTCGACCAGATATTTCACATGCAGTTGGGGTTGTCAGCAGGTACATGGCAAATCCGGGTAAAGAACACTGGTCAGCAGTGAAATGGGTGCTTCGGTACTTGAGAGGCACAAGTACTTATTGTATTTCTTACAATAAGAGTAGTGAATTTGTTTGCGGATATGTTGATTCCGATTTTGCAGGTGATTTGGATAAGAGAAGGTCAACTTCAGGATACGTCTTTACTCTTGCAGGTGGAGCTATCAGTTGGATGTCAAAGCTACAGAAAAGTGTTGCTTTATCCACTACTAAAGCAGAATACATTGCTACTTCTCATGCTTGCAAAGAAGCAATTTGGTTGAAAGGGTTGCTTGGTGAATTTGGTAGGTTGCAGGACAACATCAAGTTATTTTGTGACAGTCAAAGTGCAATACATTTGGCTAAGAATCCGGCCTATCATAGTAAATCAAAGCATATATCGATCAAGTACCATTTTGTAAGACAGGTTATCACTGAAAGGGGAGTCTCTCTTGAAAAGGTGCATACAAAGGAGAATTGTGTAGACATGTTCATGAAACCAGTTTTATTAGAGAAGCTACGCTGGTGTTTGGCTTCTCTTGGCTTGAAGAAAAGATAAAATAATAATAACAGGGCATCAGACTAATTGTTGTCAAGGTGGAGATTGTTGAGATTTTCTGTTTTGAATAAAATAGGCAAAATCTCTGTAGATGACAACAATAGGAATTAGTTCCTCGATTAGCTCAAGTTTGTTGGGAGGGAGTTAATGCATCCTAAATTTGAGTTGATAGGATTTATGAGGCAGTTGGATTCTCTTTGCTATATAACAGGCAACCATTCAGATTGTTTAGAGTGAGGATGAGGGTTTGTGAGGATTTAATTATGTAATCTCCTGTTTGATTAATAAGATTGTCGATGCCTATGTTGTGTGGATGTAGCCTAGATTGGTTGGGTGAACCACATTAATTCCTGTGTCTTTATCTGCTTGATTTTGATTTAATTAGCTGTGCATCTGATCTCCAATAGTCCTGTAATATGTGACAAACAAATTCAATCACATTAGTTATAATATTGTGAGTCAAAGGAACTACTTTTAACTATCAATCAACTATGCAATGTTAGATGATTTTTAAATCACAGTACTTTTACAAGTACTTAAGAGCTCATCACTACTCCACATGCACATTGAATTAGCTCTCACTAAGGACATCCACAAAGTACTTCTAAAAGTACCAAAAGAGCACCTAACTCCCTAATCATTAAAGAGTCAATCACTACATCAAGTAAAAATTGTCTTAGCCCCCACTAAGACGTTCACAAAATTAATAATACAATAAAGGAATTAAAATTTCCAATAACTCCTTATTGAGCACTAAGCTCATTTCCTATTAAATGTGCAGGAAATTTTTACACATCTATATATGACATTCATTTTTAACATAGCATATAGCTGATTAGTTAATTTCTTTAGCTATGAGAACCACAATAGGCTAAAGAATTCCCAACCCATAGGAACTAGTTTCCACAACTAGATCGAGTCATTTTCACATCCAGACAGTTTCTTTGATAGAAACCTTGCCAGGTGTAACATGGAATTCCACTAGCCAACAAGTTCAAGAATTATGGGCAGACAAGTACCATCAACCCCTCTGAGCAGATAACTGCCATCAACCCAAATCCAGGCAAACAACTACCATCAACCCCTCTGGGAAGGTAACTACCATCAACCCAAGGCATTCTAGCCTTTCACAATCTGGGCAAACAAGTACCATCAACCCCTCCGGGCAGGTAAATGCCATCAACCTAAGGCATTCTAGCCTTTCACATCTAGCTACAACTCTATGGCATATTAAATTTCTCTGTTATCACTCTTTCCCAATGTAACTTACATAATGAACCATATAATCATTATCATTAACAAAACAAACATGCATATATACCATGCATCTACACATAACCCTCAACATGGGTCCACAACATCTAGATTGTTAGGAAACACAATTGACATACATGTTGTATGCATTCTGATTTCCAAATAACACAATCATGCATATCATATAATATTATTCTTTCTCATTTATGATTGTAATTCTCATTGCAACATTTTATATGATGAGTTTTCTTCTTGCCATTAAGCTACCACTACTTAATCCCATTAGCAACATTAGTTAAACATATGCATCCTGTAACAAGTATTCACTTCCCTAATCTTTTAGTTTGTGGCACAATATTATCATGCATAAAAGTATATGCAAATATTCATTACTGTGTAAATGCCTATGATAGTTGAGGTATCATTCTAAACATTTTCCAATTTCCCACAACGTATTGCCATCAGCAGACCAATACAGTAAACAAATACCACAATCACTTGTTTTGTGAATTGTGATAAGCTTAAATCAAATTCAATTCACACACATAAGTTCTATTAGTTAGTCATATGATACTAACCAATCACAACTACCAATCATTTTAATGGAACCATGGCAAAACTCATTCAAAAATTAGTTAGGACAATCAAGACTCGCTACTTGATTCATTGCATATTTTCAATATCTAAAGGGGTTCTTCTAATGTCTTTTTTAAAAAAATTTGTCATCCTATTCAAGGATGTTCCCCAAAATCTATATTCATGCATTGGCTCATTAAGTTATATTCATTGTAACTTCAATCTTCTTTAATAAATGCATCAATGATATTGCCATATTTGCAAATCAAAAGTTGGTAGTTGATTGTCACTTTCCTCAATGAGTGTTCAATATTGTTCATAAGTGTAATTAGGGTTCATTATTGTTCTCAAGTGCGACAAAAGTTTCATTGTCTTTTATCCTCGTCAGGAATCCAATGTCGTGAACATAGTCATGCAACAAATTTATTACTTACTACTCAAATCAGTTTAAACACGAATCACACTTATCATGCTGCAAGTAGTGTACTATGTAAATAAATATGTGAATGGTTGAACTCATACCTCAGTTAATGCCCACTGACGGCGTACCTAAATTTCATTTTTGCTTACCAATTCGCAAAGGTGCCAGTGTTGCAACCTTTAACTCTGATACCACTTGTAATGTACCCCGGTAACCTTGCAGGTAAAAGCAGGGAGTTAAATTTTTTTTTATACAAATTACCTACAAGTAATAATCCAATTCGGAACTCCACATTCCTCATTAACCATTAGATATAATGTTCATTAGTTCATCAAGTAAATTGCAACAACAGACAGTAGCTGCATAACCATTAACCACCACTGTGGTAGTTTAATAACATAAATTGTCTCATAAATCCTTTCATCCATTTCATGATTTCCTTAACCATATTAGTTAATCACATACTTGGACATTATGATTATGCCATCAAATAAAGAACCATCAACATCAACGATTCATCAACATCAAACTGACACAAAAGGAAATCACACCATTGAACACTAATATACCCTGGAAACCCCGTAGGGTGAAAACCAGCAAACGTTTAATCTTATTATTAAATGCTCGTGAAGGATTTCACCCCTCACTCAATGGCTTATAAGGGATTCCATCCCTTAACCATTGTTATAAAATCATTACAATGAATTATCATTAAGTTGTCACATAACTAGCTAAATGCTAATACAGTTTTCATGTAATCTTTTACTTACATACTGCAACATACAACATTCCTTGTGGCATGATTGTTCTAGTAATGTACGTTCCTGCAACTTGAACTCATTTGCATGGACCATTGATCACTTTCTTGCCACAATGTTAACATCACTTTTCTCTGGCACCAACCCCCATCTGTTCCTGTCAATGTTGTCATCAACAAACTTTCGAAACAAGATTAGAAACCATAATAATGAATCAATAACCAACCTCTAAAAGATATCTTTTAGCATCTACTCATATGCATGAGCAAACATGACATACTATTTAACTAGTACATACACCCAATTAAACATTGTTTGACTTCCATAATGTTTATTTACACTAATGCATAATTCTCTTTAACAGTTCTAACTCATTAGTTCTACTAATCATCCATAACATATTCGTTATATCTTCATACATGTAACAAATTGTTATTTCCATGCTTAAGCATATATGTTCTTTTCACATAGTTATTTTTCGTGAACTCATCATAGTCTCTCTAACATACAAAGAACATAACTCCATATCACAATGACTATTCCTTGTTCATACCGATGCTTATCATGTTATCACTTCTTTAATGTATGCAACACATATTCCCTTCACAAGAATACTACTATCATTTCATACAACAAACCACATACCTCATTCTTAAAGGAAGTCATTGTAACCTCATTTCACTATCTTTCTATATGAGGGTTTCTCAAGCTTCCCTTTCGATAAATTATTAAAGATATCCATATTTAGGCATAAAAATCAAGATACAAAAAAAGAAGGTTTACTTACCCTTTATGCATTAAAATCTAGAAATCCACACAACTCATCAAACAAGACAATCTCTTCAAGAGATTATTATTTTCAAGAAAGTTAACATGATCACTTTCTCTACGTACACATAGACTCATATTTTCCAAAGTCACAATCGCTACCCTTATGTGCATGCAACATGTGTTTTTTTCCTGACAAAATTATTTTTACTTCAATGCATAGTCTTTTCATGAAACAAGTATGGACTCTCACGTTAATATGAACACTATTCATATGTCCTTTAAGGAAAGAACCCCTATTTTGTTTCCAAGAAAATTCTCATAAAAGCCTTCATCTTCATACATGAAGTACACATTTTCTTTTTCTGAAAAGAATCTATAGAAATGAATATCTATGTGCCTAGAAGCATATCATTAGCTATTTCTAGCAGGCATGTAATGCATAATCATTTCACAAGAAACTTAGAAATCAGCTAGTATCACAATGCAATAGCATATATCCCTTTTTAGGATAATGACAAGTGACTTGGCATTTAACATAAGGATATCTTTCAAAAAGATACATAAAACACACATAAACTTTCCTTCTAGAAAGGGAGCAAGTTATTTATCTATCCAGGGCTACCTTCTTGCCTCCAACATTGAGAAGGCACTTCCTTTCAATATTCATGTGTAAACAGTTTGATTCTCACTCTGCAAACAGGAGACGGCAAGGCATTCGATGGAGTTAACACATGTTGAAAATCCACGGTACTCATCATGCGTGGCATAGCTAATCTCATTCACATAAAGTCTAGTCAGGAAAGGAATATCAAAGGTGGTTTTATTTCCACTGAAGCGGAACCGAGCAGGGGGCATGTCCTGCATGTGATACTAGACCCCACTAATAACAGGCTTGTTGTTCACATTGAACATGAAGTCCACATCGAGAATCATCCCGGGGTATAATTTCAACATCTGGGAAAACGCCGAGATGGTAAACAGATCTCTCATCTGGAGATATTTTCGCTATGACTCGACTTGAAAAATCATTAGCCTGAACGACCGGACTCTTCTGGCAACCTCAACATTCTACAACATGATCCCCGCCTTTGCCCAAGGCCTCATGTCATGCTGAATCCACTTGAAAGAAAATAACAAGCACACCACCATAGCTGACGCGTTTCCATGATCGCCATTATTGCTATGATTAAAATTGGTATATGTGGTAAGCCATGTCGGTGGGCACATGGCATTGGATAAACACTCGAAGAACTCCTTCATCTTCACTATTATCTACCAGATTGTAGCATTAGCTATCCCATTGGGGCAAAGGGGCACTTGAAACAGCTTTGTTGCTACAACCGTCTGTTTCTCCAACTGCTCCCCGTTGAAAGCTTTACGTGCAGGATTCCATACTGGATACAGTTTCTGTATCCATTTAAAACTAAGATTTTCCTTATAAATCTGTGGAGCCTCTTTTTGAAAAGAATCAACTCACCATTGTGTTCTGAGAAAACATGTGCTAGAAGACATCCACCCCCCATTCCTCGATGAAAGCCTTCCCTCATTTCCTTCATTCTCATTTAGTTCCACAACTGCCAAGAATCAGTTAATAACTGATTCGTAACTTGAAATTACTTTTTCTTAGCTAATAAATTTACGGTGACTCACTTAGAGATGTTACAAATCCATTTTCTTGAGGTATAACTTTTGGTATGGGTCTACCTTATTTAAATGTTTTGTAGAATCAGTTAATAACTGATTCGTAACTTGAAATTACTTTTTCTCAGCTGATAAATTTACAGTGACTCACTTAGGGATGTTACAAATCCATTTTCTTGAGGTATAATTTTTGGTATGAGTCTACCTTATTTAAATGGTTTGTATAGTTATTTTTTTATCTTTTTATTTTGACAGAGATGAACAATATTTCAAGTTTGATGACCTAGAGCTTATAGAGCCCAGTTGGTTGTAAAATAAGTCCCATATGTTACCATGACATGGATGCACTTGCCTAGCACAACGTATTGAGAGACAAGGTGTAATACTCAGGTGGCTAATGATGACACGATATAATATACAATGCAATTGGAGATCAACTTCTCATTCCCAAATGTTTGAGAGACAAGCTGTAATACTCAGGTGGATAATGATGACACGATATAATATACAATGCAATTGGAGATCAGCTTCTCTTCTCATTCCCAAATGTTGTCAAATTTGACGTAATTCATTTAAAATGAATTACATGATTTCATTCAGATTTTGATTTACTTACTCATTTTTATTTGTTTTTATATATTTTTTACTTGATGTATTACTATCTTTCATAATATTAAAGAGATACAATGGTTTTAATCAAATGTTTATATCTTTCTTATTAAACAAAATAATACATTATATGATAAAATTAAACTAATTTAAATACTTTTTTCATAAAAATATTTACACATTTTTATAACATTAGATATTTAAAATTTTGAAAAAAAAATCGTATTTTTATTAAAAATATAATATTAAAAAAATTTATTAAACAACAAAAAAATGAATAATTTAAAAATAAATAAAAAAAAATTCAATAATTATTTATTTTTCTAACATGCGGAAAATAAATATTAATAAATTTAAAAATAATTTGCTAGTAAATCACCTTTTTTCCTTTAAAAATAAATCCGTATCATAATCGAAAATTAATTTTATTAAAATTGAAATTATTTAATAATATAAATCCAAAATACTTAATTTTTTTTTTGAAAAACTTTTAATTTAAAATATTTTTAATAACTACTAACTTATTTCAAATCTAAAATTACAGATTTACTGTTATAAATTTATTAAAAAATTCCAACAATATACCTCATAAATTGTAAATGATAATCCTTCCTTGATTTGTAAAAGAAATTACATATCCCTTCTCATAAATATATAATTTTATTAAAAATTAAAATTAAAATGCTCCAATAAATTATATTCATTTACTTTTCCCTCACTTTAAAAATAAAACATTCAAAAACAAGTGACGGCGAAATATTTTTGACTACAGAGTTTTTGCTAATGGACTTTTTGAAAAAAACTTTTTAAACCAGTAGAATTTAACGGTGTGACATTCTTTACCGTGAATAATTAATTTGGGTGCCAGAGTTAAGTTATAGTGCCATATAGTTAATCTGTAGTTAACAATTAATTTAGGTTAATTATGAATAATTTAGATTAATGAATAATTACGATTAATTATAAATAACTATGGTTTAGTTAGGTTTATGAGTAATTTACTAATTCTATACGTTATTTAGGTTTATAAGTAATTGACTAATTCTATGTTTTAGTTTTTACGGTTTATGAGTAATTTACTAGTATTGAAGTATAAATGAGTAAACAAGTTATTAAAAATAATTATGATTTAAATATTTATTAGTTATTTGTGATTTAAACAATTTCTTATTTAATAAATATAATTTTAATCATTATTGCAAAACTTCTCATTTTATTAGTATAAACATTAAGATGATTGTCCAATTAAATCATGAATTATAGGTAACTTAGGTTTATGAGTAATTATCATGAACTACGAGTCATTTAGCTTATGAGTAATTGCCTAATTTTATGTTTTAGCTTTCAGTTTTAGGAGTAATTTATACTGATTTAGGTATGTGAATAAACAATTTATGATTTAATAAATAATTCTGATATAAATATTTATTAATTATTTAGAATTTAAACAATTTCTCATTTAATAAATACTTTTTTAACCATTATTAAAAATCTTAATTAAGTTCATTAAAATTAGTATAAATAAATAACATCTAGTATTACAAAATGAATTTTTTTATTAGATGTAATGAATTTTTAATCAACATAGATTTATTTTAAATGCAGATTTAAAGTGCTAAGAATATTCATTGTCATGAGAAGAATCTATTTTCTTGAGGTATAATTTTTTGTATGAGTCTACCTTATTTTTTTCTTTTTTTTTGATAAAGATGAACAAAATTTCAAGTTTGATGACCTAGAGCTTATACATCCTAGTTGGTTGTAAAATGAGTACCATATGTTACCATGACATGGATGCACTTTCCCAGCACATTGTATTGAGAGGCAAGGTGTAATAAGCAGGTGGCTAATAATGACACGGTATAATATACAATGCAATTGGAGATCAGCTTCTCATTTCCAAATGTTGACAAATTTGACGTAATTCATTTAAAATGAGTTACATGATTTCATTCAAATTTTGATTTACTTACTCATTTTTATTTGCATTTATACATTTTTATTTGATGTATTACTATCTTTCATAGTATTAACGAGATACAATGGTTTTAATTAAATGTTTATATCTTTCTTATTAAAAAAAATAATATGTATGATAAATTAAACT